>APFE030877519.1:4876-36486 GCA_000404065.3 Pinus taeda
GAGGTTGTCTGATTGGTCTGCTATTTTCCTCAATGTAGATGTGATGAATGCAAGTCTTAGGATCAATCCCTTTCATATCGGTATACTCCCATGCAAATGCAGTAGAATGTTTCTGTAAGATTCTGATTAGCTTTTCCTGTTGTGATTTTTCCAAGTTTTTGTTGATATTTAATGTTTTTCCTGGAAAAAACTCAATGGCAGAACTACCAAACTCTTCCATAGAGAAAAGAGACATTTGTCTAGATGATAGACACGCTATGTCAGAGTCCAACTGAAATTGTGTGGAGTCATATTTTGAAGATGGTTCAAAATTTTCTAATGTGTTCAGAATTTGACTATCTTCACTAATCTCAAAAATGGTAAAGACAGGTTGTATAGTATCTTCATCGTCAATCCACTCATTATCTCCTATTTCTATGATTGCTTTTGCTGGAGGATACAGATTGAATTTATTTGTCAAATTACCATCAGAAATGTACATATCCCCTGACCTACAACTTATGAAAGCATCAGCTGTGGCTAGCCAAGGTCTTTCTAAGATGAGAGGATGTCCTCCTAAATTACTCTTGGGAGTTAAAATCATGAAATCTACTCGATATTCCCAAGAGTCTAAGGAGACTGAAATGTCTTCTAATACACCATATGGTTTAATAATTGATCGATATGCAAGTCGCAATAAAGTAGGTGTAAAAATAAGGTTAGGAAGTTTTAGCTGTTCCATACTCTGTCTACTCATGATGTTGATAGCAGCCCCTAAATCAATCAAAGTATTTGGAATTTCTACTCCATTGATATGTGTTTTGACAATTGGACTACCAGGATCTACATACTTCTGCATAGTAATTTTTCCCATCATGATATTGCAATTTTTCCTACCAGGTGGATTCTTCTTGTATATCTCGGTTTCCTTCCTGGTCTTTTAAGACTTAACTCCTTTATTGTTTTTGCTAGAATAGGAATTTCTTTAATGGCTTGTAACAAGGGAATCTTGATACAGACATTCTTCAATTCATCTAGAAAGTCATAGTCAGGCTACAAGATTTGTTTTTCCACTCCTTTGTCAATTTGTAACCTTTCAGGAAAAGGAGGTGTGGATGAAGATGCAGGTTTCTCAACTATAGGAGTTGTGGGGTTAACTCTTTTTCTTTTCCTTTTTGAGTGCTTGGGTTTTGAAGAGATGCTTCAGAACCCTTATTGGCTTCAAGAGAATCTTCCTCGGAAATGCTTTGTTTTTGGACATCTATAGAAGGTTTATCTAGGACTCTACCTGATCTGAGTTGTACATCATTGAGAGGAGCGATCATATAGGCAGGAAATTGAAATTGTAGACCTTCCATCATGTAAGCATTTTGAGGGTTTTTATTGGGGTTTGGCAATGGTTGAGAAGGAAGTTGATTTGACTTTTGTTGGAGCAAGAGTTGAGAATTTGATTCTGTTGAGAGGGTTGTTGTTGTTGAAATGGCAATGATAGTTGTGGTTTTTGATTTGGAAGTTGTGGATCTTGTTGGTTTTGAAAAGATGGAGGATATTGGTAGAATTGAGCAAATCTCCCATAAGGATTTTTCATACCTTGTATCCATGCTTGAAAAGGATTTTGAGGTTGGGACCAAGGTTGTTTCCAGGGATTCCAATTTGGTGGGGTTGAAAATTCATAGGGTTGTTAAACCCTTGATTTTGTTGCCCCTGCCAAGGTCTCCTTGCAACAAAACAGAGAGATTCGATGGTACTTGGATCTTCCTGAAAGATAGCTTTGAGGCCAGGGATTGAAGGACAATCCTTGGTTTCATGATTCTTTGTACAGATTACACATGTTTCTACAACCTTTGCATCCGAGGGACATTCCCTTAGAGCATGTTTCTTTCTACATTTTGGGCAAAAAATGGCTAGAGCTTCAGCTTCTGCTTTTTGTTTATTGTGGATCTTAAGTGTGTCTAGTTTCTCACTAAGACTTCCTAAGATATCAGTTTTGAATTCATCAAGCATGTTACCTATCTCAGCCCTACTTACTGATCCAGTTGCAGATTTGTTTGCTCTGAGGAGAGAAGGATCTTTAGGCCCTTTTTGAGTTTTAGATTTCCCCCGTGAGAGATGAACACATAGCTCTGCTATATCATGAAGTGGAAGTTGAGATATGTCTCCTTTTCCCATCATGTTCAAAATATCTATCCATTCATCTCTAATGGCTTTTAATAGAAGGGCTTTCAAGGTCTCCTCATCTAAGTTAATCATTTTTTCTCTTTTCAGGTTGTATTGAAATCTTTCAAGTAAATCCTCCAGGTTTTCATCTTCTCTTTGCACCATTTTGAATACCTCATCCTTGTGATTGGTGGGCATACAATAGTTTAGGTACCTATCCAAAAATGTTTGTTTCATATCATTCCAGGTCCCAATGAATTGAGTGGGTAATCCCATGAACCATTTCAAAGCTGCCCCTTTCAATGTTGAAGGAAACAGTTTGAGTTTTCGAGAGTCTTCCAAATAATCATAGGTTCGACACACGACCTCAAACTCAAAAAGAAATGTTTCAGGGTCCTCATTTCTTAACCCATGGAAGTTTGGGAGGACAGATGGCGAGATGTTTTTCATTGTGGCTCGGGAGTCATCATCAGCTATAGGAAATCCGAATGAGTTGTCTCCATCCCTATTTCCTCCAATGTTGCCTCTACCTCCTCCATTATTTCCTCCTCCTCCTCTACCTCTACCCCTACCAAATCTGGTTGCTTCTTCTTCTGTCATGGTAGTTTCCTCAGAGACTTCAGAGTCCTCTGGTTCCTCTACCAAGGGTGAATGAGAAGGAATTTCTCCCTCTTCCTCAGGTGATTCCACTTCTTCAATTACAATCTGTCTCCCTGTAGAAGGAGGAAAGGATCCCTTCCTAATTTGGATTCAATAGATGGTGTGGGAGAGTCAACTACTGCCTCTTGAATTCCAGGAATCCTAGGGATAGGAGTGTGAGTTGGAGATGATGGAGGTGTCTCTTGCCTATTCCTTGAATTAGATGGAGTTGTAAAAATCGAACTCTTGGCTCTAGCTAAAAACATTCCCCTAGAATCTCTTGCTCTATGCATGTCATTTTTTTATTTTTCTTCAAGTCGGGTTAATAATTCTCTTTCTGATCTTCCAGGTCACTCTAGGTGCAAGAAGAGAGCATACTCAAGAAACTATTAAACCAATAACTTTCTCTTTTCTGATCCTCCGGATCACACTAAGCGCAAGAGGAGAGCATACTTTGAACTCAGAAAGTAATCACACGGATGAACTCAGAAAATTCTTCTCATGTATTAAGACAGCAACATATAAAACAGTGGGGTGATAAATAGTAGTTCGGAATTCACATAAACAGTTCAGAATTCACATCTCAAAAAGCTTCTTTACAGCGTTCATCGACGCGTTATTTATAATGCCAAAATGCTAAAGCTAATTAACAAACTCCTACGCTATTAACTGTACTGCTAAAGACACGTAGAATTATTAGGTATCCAGTCAACAAGTAATCACACGGATGAACTCAGAAAATGCTTCTCATGTATTAAGATAGCAACATATAAAACAGTGGGGTGATAAATAGCAGTTCGGAATTCACATAAACAGTTCAGAATTCACATCTCAAAAAGCTTCTTTACAGCGTTCATCGATGCGTTATTTATAATGCCAAAATGCTAAAGCTAATTAACAAACTCCTACGCTATTAATTGTGCTGCTAAAGACACGTAGATCCCTTCAGCTGAGATCTAGTGTAACTGTCATCATGTCTCTTAAATCTTGGGAGTGGTTAGTCTATTCGATTCAGGTCTCGGGAACGATCTCCAGGTGTGCTGGTGCCTTCGTGAGCGGAGGACTGTGCCACGTAACATTCACATGCTCAAAACAGTGACGTGCCACCGCTGAACTCTTTAGTTGGCCTTGTCTTTGACCTTTGTTGACCGTGGCCTTCCATGGATGATTTGGCTAATTTGAAGGGACACGTTCCATGTATCCGCCACCTGGAGCTTGCTCATGTAGCTCGTTTCTTCATAGGACACCTGTAGCACAGCTTTTAACAAAATAGCTGCGGAATCCCGTGCTGGCTGCGGAAACCTTTGCTGGCTGCGGAAACTGACAAGTTTCTACAGCTGCATGAACAAAAAAACTAAACCAAACAATAGTCATAAGCATACTCAGAAAACCATATAAAAAGTCCTTTTTAGACTATAATGCAATGATTTAACGATTGGGTGGATGAAGTAAGTGGAGAAAGAAGGCTGAGAGGGTGTATAGGAAGGTGCAGGTTTGAGGCTCAACACTCGTTAGGCTAAAATGCCTTAGCTTGTAATCATACTGTGTAATATACGAGTGTGCCTTGTGTTGAATATGTGCACTATGTATATTTCATAAATAGTCAAAATGTTAAGTGATGTAGGTTTGATCGACCATCGATCATTGTAGGATCAATAGTGATCCATCGATAAACGAACAACTGTGTTATATGAATGTTATGGAGTGATGTCATGTATAGACAAAGTTTGGAGGCAGAGAACTGTGATTTAAACGAAAAATCCATCAAGGGAAAATGAGATGAGAATACAGAGGAACCTGAAGGAACCATCAGAACTGTCCGATGGAAGAAATCAAAGGTTAAGCATGGTGGAATAGCACGGAAGTTAATTCGCGAGGAAAGTGGTTTCGCAACAGTGGAAGTGGTATTTCAAGCGAGCAAAAATCAGTAAGCGGTGTTTCGAGGAAGGCCTTAGATTCCACTCATCAAGCGACATGTAGCAGTGAGGAGGAGAGAGGAAACCGCTTTTCAGGCGATTAATCCTCGTGCTACTTGTCCATCCGAAATAGTTGTGGACCGTCGGATCCACTAAGCACAGATTGACGATGAAGGATTGATGTGCCAGTTTGAATATTCAGAGTGAATATTGACCATTTGATCCAGGAAAGTAATGGATGGCGGAGATCGGCTAATCAGACATCGGTGATAGGAGAGCACAATGAAAAGGCGAAAAGGATTGAAGCTGAAAGGTTAACTTGACGATATATGAACGTGGGTGTATATATTTGAAGTCCAGCTTTAAGGGTTTCGGTGCATTTTCCTATGTATTCCTTTGTATCCCAATATCTGAGTGGTCCCAGGTTTTAAAGGTTTAAAGTCGTTAACCGCTTCCGATAGGGTTTGTGGGCCATAACCTACAGGCCTTAGGATTGAAATTTATAAATAGAAGGGGAAATTGGTTTACCCCCAAAATCTCCTTACATCATCTACTTAGTGCAACCTGAGGGGTTTTTCAAACAGGATGAAAAACATTTAGTTTGTAGGTTTAAGAAGGCATTGTATGGACTAAAACAGACACCCAGGTCATGGTATGACAAAACCGATTCTTTTTTCCTACAGCATGGTTTATAAAAGAAGCAAAAATGACCCTAATATTTATACCGTGTTTGATAAAGAGGGAATTATTTTTTGATTTCTTTATATTTAGATGATCTAATCATTACAGGGAATGTTGATAATCTCATTAAAGAAATCAAGGAACATATGTCACAAGTCTTTGAAATGAAAGACCTTGGAGAGCTACATTAATGGTTGGGTTTAGAAGTCAAGAGGGATTCTAGACAAACTTTTCTGTCACAGAGTAAGTATGTCAAAAGCTTACTGGAAAAGTTTAGAATGGATCAGTGTAAAGTTGCAGCAGTACCTTTACATCAGAATTTAAAACTTCAAAATGACGGTGGATCTAAGGAGGAAGATGCGAATTTGTATACACAACTGGTTGGGAGTCTAATCTACTTAACTACAACTAGGCCAAATTTGGCTTATGTAGTCAACGCATTGAGCCAATTTATGTCAAGACTCCTTGAGATCCATTGGGTTACAACAAAAGGCATTTTAAGGTATTTACAGGGTACCCTAGATTTTGGTATTGTTTATACTAATCCATGTGATGTTAAATTGACTGGTTTTTCAGACTCCAATTGGGCTGGAAATGTAGATGACAGACGATCCATAACAGGATATGCATTTAGCATTGGTTCTGGGGTCATTACATGGAGCAGCAAAAATCATAATACAATATACTTGTCTTCTTCGAAAGATGAATATCAAGCTATATGTGCAACATCATGTGAAGCAATTTGGCTGAGGAGACTTCTCCTTGATGCTGGAGAAGAATAGAAGGTTGCAATAGTGATCTACTATGACAACCAGAGATCCATCAAACTTGCAAATAATCCAGTATTTCATCAGAACACAAAACATATCGATACACAGTTTAATTTTCTTAGGGAGAAAGTTCAGTCAAAAGAATTCCATATTGAGTATTATAATAGTTGTGACAATGTTGCTGATATTTTTACCAAACTTCTTAGTAGAATAAAGTTTGAATTGTTTCGGGAAGTGTCAGGCATACATGTGAATCCATTTCTCCATTAAGGGGGAGTGTTGAGATTAATGATGAAATGTATTAATGGAGTGACGGTTCAACTGAACCTTAGCTTAGGAGTTTGTTCCTGATTTCTAGGGTGTTTTTTCAGCTTCCCTAACTATGTGTGAATTATATATTCCTCATGTAATGATTGTAATGTAGAGCGAGCTTTGCAGAGGCAGTCTCCATGTGGTGTTCAACACATGTGAGTTGTCCAAGTTTATTTCAATAAATTTGATTCTTTTGTTTTTAACACTTCACTCATTGCAATTTGATAGGTATCTCTACATCTCTAATAGTATAACGTGCTCCCCCAGAACCCTATAAGGAAGAATAATCTTGAAGGTATAATTCTATAGTGCTCTATTCATGGTCATGGTCTGCAATGAGCTGTAGAGGTTGTGGTATCCTCTCCTCTCTGCATTAAATGAGATTAATCGGAAGTGTTTGAAACCAATCACACTCAACACAGTAATATCTAACCTACACCTACTCTATGTATAGAGTATGATTTAATCCTTAGGATTTTTCCATCTCACTGGGCCTTCTCTTGAGGGAGTCGAGCACATATAGGCTCTGATAGCAAAAAGGAAATTGGAGGAGCAGACATGGTGCACATAATCACTCAAAACAATTCATATATTACTCATAAAAAACCCAAATACGAGCCACATAAACAGGACTCATGAGATCCAACGGATTCCAAACCAAGACATTGCTTATTGAGAAAATATCTCAACAAAACTCAACAACCAACAAAATAATCTTACCTATATACTATTGTAAGCATTATTCCAAATTTCACTAGTGAAAACTACTAGAGTTTCTACTAAAATATTTTCCGGCATTTGCTTGGGACTAGAAAGACATGTTAGTGATAAATTCAACCACTTTTATTCATCATATTTATATTTAATATGGAACAATTCCTATTCATTAATTATAATGTAGAATGAAGATCTGGTTCTTAAAAATATAAGATCTAGTTGTTAAAGATATTTTCAAACAGGGGCCATCTAAACGTTTAATAATTGGATTTATTTATCCTATTTTTTTATAGTTATCTTGCATTAGTTCCAAAGAAGGGAGGAAAATGGTGAATTTGTGTAAATTATCGAGAAATCAATAAAGCTAGCCTAGGCCATTTCCCCTCACCCTTAATTAATGAAGTTTTAACTTCATTACTGGAGAAATATTTTTTTTCTTCTAGATTGATTTAATAGATATAATTAAATTTAGATAGCCTAAAAGAGTGGAATAAAATGACCCTCATAAGACCACGGGGAAATTTTGTTTATAGAGATTTTCCCTTTCGATTATGTAATGTACTGGCTACATGTCATAGATCTATTTTAAACATATATTTTGGTTTAATTCCTAAATCTATGCAAGTTTCCGGGGATGATTTCATAACTTTTTGGCAATGAATTTAATGAAGTCTGTTACAAATTCGTGAAATATCTTCAAAAATTTGTGTAAAACCATTTTTCAATGGGTAATAATATATATTTATTATTTAAGGAAGTGTGTTGATACATCATGTTTCAACAAAAGAAACTCAAGTGGACCCCACAAAAAGTGATGTTCTTACAAACTTGTCAATACCAACAAAACAAGGACATGTGGGGACTTTCATAGGCTTATTGCAAATTTTAATATAATATCATATTCATTATTTATATTTAGCTCAATTGCAAATAAACTATTAGCAATATTCGTAACATTAATGGAAAATTAAACGTTACCCTTATGCTACAAGGACCAAATTACATTTTTCATTTTCATATTTGTTTTCATAATTGCGATTAAAAGGTTGATATATATATATATATATATATATATATATATATATATATTATATATGTGGGGGGTAGTTTTCCTTGTCATCGATAAAATCTAACAATTTATAACAAATACATTAATTTTTTCATACATGTCATTTAGACATTTAAATTAATAAACAAATAAAAAAATAAAATATTCTGTTGGTTGTTATTTCTTCCAGAACTAAGGTTTTAGTCATGAGATATAATCACAAGTTTCTTATTAAGAATAACTATAGATAGGGTGGATGAACCCGTCGATGAATTTTGTCACAATGAAGAAGAATATTAAGAACAAACCATCATAAGAGAAATAAGAAAGGTTTTGAAGGGAAAATAAACCATTTTTTGAGTAAGGGAACGATGGTGTGATACACTTTGTATTATACAAAACAAAAAATTAATTACATTAAAAAAGATTTAATATAGCCAAACAATATTTCATGCACAATCTCTAATATTGCAAAATATCGTTAAAGGTGCATGCCCCAATATAGAAAGGTGTCGTGTGTGATTAAATATTTTTAGAGAAATAGAGATCTCTTGAGATTAAGAGGCCATAACTCCTTATTGGAACTACGGATTTGGGAAAGAATACAATCATTGGAAAACTCTCAAATAATAGTCTGAGCCTATGAACTCGAGTGATCTCAAAGTTATATTAAGGAAGATTATCTAATGAAATTTGACTATTACACCTTTATAATAACGTTAGGGGTGAAGTATGTTACACAATGGTTGATGGAACCATAAAAAGTGAAATAATGTTAAATGAGTACCAAATAAAACGGTAACATATCATCGAGAGAAATTCACAATAACTTGTAATAATGGGGAAGAAGCCATGTTGTTCAATGTTCATTGGTTATTGGAATATCTAAAACAAAATTGACAAATAAGAATAACACAATGTTTCATTTGGTGTGTGGGAAAGAAACATCCAACACTCTATTTTTCTATCATATAATGGATAATTTAGTGTTGAATGTCAAAAAGCCGTATATTTGAAGCCAAAAACACCAAGAAAAAGAACTAGATACCCTATAAAATAATCTAGATTAGAAAAAGAGGAAAATAAATTGTTAGAATATAAGGCATATTATGTAATAAAATCACTTATTACTTTATATTATGTTCAGCTTCAATATTTTTCTAATCAAATTTATCCCACATACATAAATGGAATTGATTTCTAGAGAGCATTAATATATGATAAAATAAACTCAATTAGACTAAATACACCATGGGGGCTTCACTCCATGAACCTCTTACATATCTTGTTTGTTCATGTTATACTATATAGTACCCTTAATTTGAATACATATTGGAAAATGCCTCTAAAAACCACATTATTTAACCCCCCTCCAATACAAACCCAATACACCTTTCCAATTTAAAAAGCCAAGGTATTGCAAGTATTCATTTTTCCATTAACGTTTTTTATAACCCTTTATATTTTTCATTGACTTTGAGCTCCCTATTTTTATAATTTGAATACATATTGGAAAATACCTATAAAAACCACATTATTTAACCCCCTACCAATACACCTTCCCAATTTAAAAACCCCTACTTTCACTAGATATTATAGGTATCCATTTTTCCATTAACTCTTTTTATAACCCTTTATATTTTTCATTGACTTTGAGCTCCCTTTTTTATACTCCCACTTTACCCTGAGTGAAGTCATTATCAAATACACTAGTTATTCATTTATAATATCATATTCTATTGTTGAAATTCATTTCGAGAGTTGCGTCTAAATTTTGAATAATTTTTAGCTATGATGTTTTAGTTTTATTCCTCCTCTTTTACCTTTCGTTAGTGTGTTTCTCTTTAAGATATGCCTTATGAGGGGAAATTAGAAGACATCACTTAAGATGTAATACATTCCATTCTCACTTTGTTATAAATGGATTTATACAATTTTCAAAAGCAGAAATAATTATTATAATAAATTAAAAATCCTTTTAATAATTAAGTGTCTTATTTATTGAGTGGCATTAAAAGACACCACTTCAGATGTAATACATATTGTTCTCACTTTTGTATAAATGGGTCTATACAACTTTCTGTGAAAAACAAAAGAATAAAATTTATTGAATTAAACTTGGGCAGCTCACAGGTGTGGAACACCACCTAGAGACTATCTCTACAGAACACGCTCTACAATTACCATCATTACATGAGAAATATATAGTTTACACACAATTAGGGAAGGTGAAACAACACCCTAGAAATCAGGAACAAACTCATAATCTAAGGTTCGTTTGAACCGTCACTCCATTAATACATTTCATCATTAATATCAACATTCCCCCTTAATGGAGAAATGGATTCACACATATGCCTAACACTTCCCTAAATAATTCAAACTTGATTCTACCAAGAGGTTTGGTAAAAATATCAGCAACATTGTCACAACTATTACAATACTCAATATGGATTTCTTTTGACTGAACTTTCTCCCTAACAAAATGAAACTGTGTATCGATATGCTTTGTGTTCTTATGAAATACTGGATTATTTGCAAGTTTGATGGAGCTCTGGTTGTCGCATTTGATCATTGTTGCAACCTTATGTTCTTCTCCAGCATCAAGGAGAAGTCTCCTCAACCAAAATGCATCACATGTTGCTACACACATAGCTTAATATTTAGCTTCCGTAGAAGACAAGGATAGTGTGTTTTTCTTTTTGCTACTCCATGTAATGACCCCAGATCTAATGCTCAATGCATAGCCTGTTATGGGTCGTTTTTCATCTACATTTCCAGCCCAATCAAAGTCTGAAAAACATGTAAATTTAACATCACATGAATCAGTATAATCAATACCAAAATCTAAGGTTCCCTGTAGATACCTTAAAACACCTTTTTCTACAACCCAATGGCTCTAAAGGGGCTTTGAAATAAATTGGCTCAATGCACTGACTGCATAAGACAAAATTGGCGTAGTTATAGTCAAGTAGATTAGACTCCCAACCAACTGTCTATACAAAGTCGCATCTGCTTCCTTAAATCCATCATTATTTTGAAGTTTTATATTCTATTTTAAGGGTACTACTGTAGCTTTACACTAATCCATTATGAACATTTCCAGTAAGCTCCTAACATACGTACTCTGTGATAGAAAGGTTTGTCCAAAATCCCTCTAGACCTCCCGAGCCAAAAAATAATGTAACTTTCTAAGGTCTTTCATCTGAAAGACTTGTGACATCTATTCCTTCATTTCTTTAATGAGATTATAAACATTCCCTATAATGATTAGATCATCTACATATAAAGAAATCATAACAATCCTTCCCTATTTATCAAACACGGTATAAAGATTACGGTCATTTTTACTTCTTTTATAACCATGCTATAGGAAAAATGAATCAATTTTTTCATACCATGCCCTTGGTGCCTGTTTTAGTCCATACAACATTCTTTTCAATCTGCAGACTAAATGTTCTTTCCCATGTTTGAAAAACCCCTCGGGTTGCACTAAGTACATTTCTTCTTTTAAGTTCCATTTTAAAAAAGTAGATTTAACATATAGCTGGTGAATCATCCAATGGTGCTTAGTAGCTAAAGAAATTATCATTCTGATTGTGTTTAGTTTAGCTACAGGGGCAAATGTTTCATCATAATCTATGCCTTCTTGATGCGAATAGCCCTTTGCAACCAGCCTAGCTTTATATTTATCTATGCTCCCATCTGCTTTAAATTTAGGCTTATACAACCATTTGCATCCTATGGGTTGTTTGCCTTTAGGTAGTTTAACTAAATCCCAAGTTTTGTTTTTTCAGATTGACTCATATTCCTCTTCCATAGCATCCCTCCATTCACTATATTGACTGGTTTCTTTATAACTAGAGGGTTCAACAACATTCATCATACTAGTTATAAAATCATTTTCCCTATCTCTTGCTGGAAACTGAACATTCCTGCCCAATATCTTGAGCGGTGGGGTAGCTTCAAACCTTGTCTGATCATCCTTTTGTGGACTTGCCCTGACAGCTACATCATCTTCTTCCCCTTCCTATTGTTGCTGCTCATTGTTGTCACCTGATTCATCACTTCCTTCTTCCACTAGCAAGGGCATGTGCCATTCTTCATTAACACTCTCATGGCTTCCATCATTAACCCGCTCATGAAACACTACATCTCTGCTCGCAAACAATTTATGAGTAAAGGGATTAAACAGTTTGTAAGCCCTAAATTTTGTACAATACCCAACAAAAATACATTTGATGGCCTTTGAATCCAGTTTCTTTCTACCTTACTTTGGGACACAAGAAAATGTTTTAGAACCAAAAACTCTGAAATGCTTCATTGTGGGCTTATAGCCAAATTTATCTTCAAAAGGAGTTTTGAACTCTAAACTTCTTGTTCGACTCCTATTCTTTAGATATACTGCAGTATTAATTTCTTCAGCCCAAAAACCATTAGAAATATTCTTACCTTTTAACATATTGTGAGCACACTCCACAAGGGTTATGTTCTTCCTCTCTGCAACCTCATTCTATTGAGGAGTGTCGGGTACTATAAATTGTTGTTGCATCCCACGATCTTTGCATTATTTTAGGACACAAGCTTTCTTGTACTCGTCCCCTTGATCCGAGCGGAGAATCCGGATGCATTTACCTGTCTGCTTTTGAACCATATTTTTGAACTCCTTGACGTATTCAAAAGTGTGGCTCTTCTTCCTGAGGAAATATCCCAAGTAAATCTAGTACAATCATCAATAAACAGTAAAAAATAGTATGCACCACCTAATGACCTTGTCTGCATAGGCCCGCATAAATTTGTGTGTACCAGCTCGAGTATATCTGTCCTCCTTTTATCAGCAATCACAGGAAATTCATCTCTGTGCATCTTTCCAAGTGCACATGCATCACAATCAATGTTTTAACATGCTCTGATACCATGTTAAAAACAGAAGAATCAAATTTATTGAATTAAACTTGGGCAGCTCACAGGTGTGGAACACCACGTAGAGATTGTCTCTGCAGAACACCTGGAGACTGTCTTTGCAGAACACGCTCTACAGTTACCATCATTACATGAAAAATATATAATTTACACACAATTAGGGAAGTTGAAACAGTACCCTAGAAATCAGAAACAAACTCCTAATCTAAAATTCGGTTGAAGAGTCACTCCATTAATACATTTCATCATTAATCTCAACACTTTCAAAAACAATTTTTTGTTTTTTAATAAATTAAAAATCATTTTAATAATGAAGTGTTTATTTATATTTTCGTCATTTAAACTCCTACGTCATTTTAAAATACAAATAAGATAAAAGACATATATCAATGTTGTTTTAAACTTGTACGCCATTTTAAAATACAAATAAGATACCAAACATAGGTCAATGTTGTTGTGAAACGCTGAGTAATACTTCATTTAATACTTAATATGTTAAATATTTTATGGAAAAGTGTGCCAATAACTTATTTCATCCCAACTCTATTGTGGTATTTTTTAATACTCTTAACAATTCTTTAAACTTTTGCAAAATTATTTAGTAGGGAAATGTTAAAAAGAAAATTATAAAATGAGTAAAATTAATAAAATTATACAAGTTTATAATAGGTTTTTTATGGTTTTAATTTTTTTATTGGTAATTATTAAGTGAATGGTTTAGATTTAACTTCCATAAAATATGTTAAAATATTTATAATAATATTTATAGATGAAGGGTTAAGATTTATCTATATATTAGTTATATTCTTCTAATTAATTTATCTTAAATTAATTAGTTAAAAAATGTCATATCAAAACATTTAATACTAGGCATGTGTTGTTGATAAACCATGTTACTAGCTCATGGTATTGTATGAAGAGCTATTTACAATTGAAGATTTTCCATGGTAAAATGGGGTGAATCACCATAGTTAAGAATATTGTAACATGTTTTTAAAGATGTATATATGTTTAACTAATATATTAAAGAACATGTAACAATATTCTTAACCATGGACATTCAACCACACTTTACCATGGATGTTCTTAACTTGTAACTTGTTCTTCTTACAATACCATGACTTATCAATACCAAATGCCCAATATAACATTTGTTGGTATGACATTTTCTTTAATTAATTAATTCCAAATAAATTAATTAAAAAAACATTACTAACTTTGAGATAAATGTTAAACCTTCATCTATTAACAATACTAGGAATATTCAAGCATATTCCATGGACGTTAAATCTCTACCATCCACCTAATAATTCTTGATAATTAAATTTAAATTATGAGACTTATTTTGACATAGACCAGTATATATTATTATTATATTATTTAACAAAAATTAATTTAGTTAATTGGTATAATTTTACAAATATAAATAATGTGAGATGCATTATAAAATAAGTATTTTGGGTTTATCATCCATTTATTTTTATCAATAATTACCAATCATTTAATTTAGCTAAATAAACTACTTATAATTTTAATATCCTTAAATTAAAAATTATAAACACTACTGTAAAATATTCAAACAAATAATCAATCACTATTTTCATTATTTAAAATTTCTTTCATTACATATCTAATTTTCCAATTCAACCTCACCTTTATAAATTGAAAATAAAAAATAATCTTCCATATTTAGAATACCAAAATTTCAAACATCCTTTCGACATGATAACATATCAGTGAACCGTGATTTAGCTCTTTATTATATTCTAGTTAGGTAACAAATTTTATCCCATTTGCATGATAATAAATAAATTATAAAATTTTATCCTTTTAATTTTGTCTTTTTTATTTGTATGACCCACCAATTGAAAATCTTAGTACAGTTCTCAACTAGTTTCAAGTTAAAAAATATTGATAGGCATGATCTATTAGACCTGATGTGAGTGGTTTAAAGAAATATTTTATAAAAAATTGATGATGTGATGATTAAATTTTAATTATGGTCTTATTAATTGTTAGCCTAAATTTTTTTTGATATCTATCTTTTTCGTTAAATATAAAATTAGAGAAAAAATATTAATATTTTATATTGAAAATTAAATGAATTATACATTTCTGGTTAATTAAAAGTAAAAATTAATATAAATATTAAAATTGTTTATTATATTTTATAAGGAAATATTGATGTAACAATCCCTTTTAACAAAATAACATAATGAATAAATAAATAATATTTTTTTGTTTATCTTGAAACCTGATTACCAAAACATATTTATTTTTGTGCATTTAAATTTCTGATATGATTTGTGGTTGTCATCGAGTTGGTCAGCTCACTCTCCAGATGTATGTCCTTAACGCATGCATAGTTTACCATGTTGCCATGAAGGTTTATGTTAATGGATCACATGGCCTTCGGTACTATGGCATTTACTACCCTTCTCTGGCTAAGTTGGTCTTCATACGTGGGGATTCTTGATGTGATCTTGGTTGAGGATATTACATTTGATCGCTACCTGGTTCATTATTCTAGTGCCATATTTTCCTCCTCACCTCCGTTGATTCTTGTCCAGCGATCCAACGATGATGGTTGGTTACAGATTTATCACCTAACCGCTTCCTCGTGCCCAACATCCTGTGGATTCATTGTTACCTTTGGTCTGTGGCTTCTTGCCACTCTGCAATGGCAAAATGACTCGCTAAGGGTTACAGTGAGGTATTCCCTCCTCCTGTGGCTTGCACTGGTTATGATGGCTGGTCCGGAGAAGGAAAGTGTTTTGATATAGACTATCTATAGTTCTTTTAGTTTTGAAGAAGACATGGCTCTTCCCAAGGCTGATGAAGTGCTACCTCTGTGAGGGCTTCTCAGAGCGATGGCAATAGTTTTACTCTAGGGTTCGGAAGGTAAACTTCGTTAAACATACAGCTTATGAGTTTTGACAATTTATTGAGCTTAGAATGATTATTAAGGGTTTCGGTGAATGTGCAGGTGGTCGTTTGGAGATTCCATCCTCCAGCTTCAGGTATCATTCTGGTTAAACTAAACATGCATTTTCACATTGCTTATCTTTGCTAAATGGTCATCTAATAATTCTATGCTTGACTGTGGTTTATGATAGGTACTCTCTATTTCCAATTCCGCTTGCGCAAGCCTGGAACTCACCCTTCAAGATTCAAACTCTTATGGCTTTTTTGGTTGTTTTCCAGATTGGCATTTTGGCCCTCAGCAGTTTAGTTAAGGAGGGCTTTAATGTTCCATTAAGTCGAGCTCAGATAGTTGCCTAAATTTCTTGTACTCCTTAATTGTTTAGCTATTTAAATGAGTCAATAGACTCTAGGTGTGATTTGAGCATTGTGGGAAAGATGTACGAGTTCGTGAACATATTTCTTTTTTTTGTTGTAACGGTTCTTATGTCAATTAAGTTATTAGCTAAGAACGATGAGATTTTGGTCGTAATGACTCAAAGGGTCATTCGGGAACTGTAACTACTTGTTCATAGTGGAGTTTATGCTTATATATCATACATTGTTAAGTTAACTAATATTTGGGTATGTCGTTTCATATTTCACTATAGGTCGGTTGCCTCTATTCCAATCTTAGAACATTATGGTTTATTGCATATTGTTCGGTCCTTATGGATTAACTGTTTGATAAGGGTTTGTAGAATGAGGGTTTATACAAGGGCTTATTCATAAATTGATAGATATTACATAGTGACGAATGAGGTGGTACCTCTATTTTCCGAATAGTTCTTCATTGTGTTTCCTGGTTGCATGGTGTAGTTAAATTTGTGGAGCAATAACATATGTGTATGATCTTTGCACGCATAATACAGTTATTCCTTGGGTGTATTCCATGAAGGTTTTTCACAATTCACTCTAAATACTTTAGGACTGTAAGCTCATTTCTTTTATACTATGTTGAATCTTTCAGATGCATAAATTACCTGTAATATTCTTTACATAATTTCATCAGAGAGTTTTTGTTGTTGCCTGTACTGAGAAAGAAAATATATTTTGTCTACTATTTTAATATATCTTTTTTTCTAAAGAACTTCCTTGTTTATTCATACTGCATACACAAAAATTTCTTTATACTGAAAACAATAAGATGTTCCTACTTAATCAATTAAATTATTATTCTATAGCATAGTACTAATTCTTAAATTAAGGATTTCTTGGTACTTATATGTTCTAATAATAGCAACAGCTAGCTAAAAATCCTGATTGGAAAGTCCCTCCTCCTTGCCAATAGTTCTGGCAATTACGTCTAGACTCTCCCTCGAGCACTTTCTGTTAATGTTACAATTAATGATTTCCAATTACAGTCAAGTACCTTGGGTTTTTAGACTCCAATCCGGCCCCCAAGTCCTGTACTCTTTTCTCACTATCTTTCTTGAGAATTTTCCCAATGGTTCCTCCAACTCAAGGATATCTCCCCTCTAAATCTTCCTTCAGGGTAGATTGGGTAACTGTCTTTATAATTATTTCTTTTAATTCTTGTAAACAATTTCTATTTTTTTGTTAAGGTATAATTACCAAATATTTAGATAACGATAACTTATTTTTCTTGGCCTTCCAGCATCAACCACTTATTGTTACACAACATAATGTAATAAAACTTAAAGTAATAGATAATATAATTAACTTATTAACCTTAGTAATTTCACGCACCTTGGCATGTTACATCTCCCCCCCATGAGGAACATCATCCCTGGTGTTCATTTCACTTTCAGAAAACAAATTCGGATAAGCTTTCTACATAAATTCTTCTTCTTTCGAGGTGGCTTCATCTGGGCCAAAGTACTTCCACTGCACTTTAACCTAGGTGATGACTCGCTTCCGTTGGGTGGTTTCTCTCTGGTTGAGAATACGAAGAGGTTCTTCTAGGAACCCTCCTTCCAGTTTGACCTGCACCTAATAACTCATAGTCGTGACTCTACTAAATAATAAAAAAAATGGCTCTAAAAGTCATATATCCCACTTCACTAGTCACCTGAATATTCTCCCAGTTAATAATATGTTGAGGGTTATACACATACCTTTTTAGTAAGGATACATGGAACACATTATGGACCTGAATATGGCTGGGTTGCGCAAGCTTATAGGCCACAAACCCAATTCATTCCAAGACTCGAAAATGTCCACAGTATCAGAGTGCTAACTTAATGCAACCCTACCACTGTAAGGAGCTTTTTGTTGAAAATAACAACAAGAAATGATTAAAAATAGAATCCAGAAATTCCAATTTTAATTTCTCCTTGAATTAAAATTTCGAATTAAAATCGAATTTAGTCTGACTAGCTGCTTGGAAATAATTAATTAATTCATATTGGATTAATTAGTTGGAAAAATTCAAGTTAGAAGTCTTTGTGAAGTCATGCAACAGTTATCCCTTAAATTAAGGAGATTATCCCTTTTATTAAGGAGATAAGATTGAGTTATATTTGAGTTGTAATTAGTTAACTTAGTTTACTGAGTTAAGTCCAATTAAATTAGTTCCAAACTGTTTGAGGAACTAATTGTGAGTTATCAGTCAATTGATGCATGCATGCACTCAACTAGCGTACTCTAGACAACTGAAGATTCCCTCATCAAAAACTCATGCATGTCTATTCATAGAAAGACCCAATTGAGCTAAATGTTAAGGACATGTTACTATCCTATAAAGGAAACTCATCCATGCAGAAGGAATAAGGTTCCTTGAGGATTGTGCAGTTTTACAGGGAGTGAGATCAATGTGAGTGATCATTGTTTCACTTGGTAACAGTAGGAGCACCCAGGAGAGACTGCGCAAGCAAATAGGAAGCTTAGAGGGCAGAGGAGAAGGTTTATGAGAAGCCTTGATTGCCTGTGAGCATCTAGGAGGATGGTACTAAGAGCTCGCTAGCTATGAGAGCTAAGGCTTTATGTAATTCTGAGATATTTCCACCTTGTATGATATACACACAGTGGGGTTTTTAGCTGAGGCTTTCCCTTGAGTATTTTTTGTGTTTCATGTGCATTGATTCTTCTTCTGGTTATATGTCTTCAGCTCGTTCTTTCTCAAACATTTAAGCTTCCACAAATTGATAGTATAAGTAGGTTATTGTATTTTTCTTTGGTTATATTGCATTTTCAGGTTAACTTGTAGCAGATCTATAGAACTGGATTCATAGACAAAATTTTTACATGGTATCGGAGAAAATTTTATCGGAGCTATGAACAATATACTAAGAAGAGAATTCAAAGTTTGAAGTTCAGGGTTGTAGGTGAAAATCGAATTCATCTCATACTTCAATGTTGGTCAATGGTGTTCTATGCCTTGAGACGTGAGTATGCCTTGGACGATAGCTCAAATTACATAGCATGAAAAGATCGCATGGAGGCTATATTAGAAGACAAGGACTTGAAGGATTTCATTGATCAAGAAATCCAAAATCCAGCTTCAACTAATGCACAAGAGTTGGCTGAGTGGAAGAAGTGTGTGGTGAGGGCGAGACAGATCATCCTTGAGGGATTTTGAGACCTATTGTCTTAATTCTCCATGGGAATGATACTCCATATTCAATGTGGAAGACATTGAAGGACCTCTGCCAGAACAGTAGTGACCAGAGGAAATTGGCGCTCAAAGATAAGCTAAGAAAAATCAAGATGGAGAACAACGATACTATTTCCACATATCTGAACAAGCTCACCACTTGCAAAGATGAGCTTAGCAGTGTGGGAATACCTATTGTTGATGATGATATGGTGATCCTTGCTCTCCTTGGCCTTCCAAAGAGCTAGAATATCTACTAGAACTCTGTGAATGGAAGGGAGAAACTAGCAGATTAGGAACGACTGTGGTCGAATCTGATGCAAGAGGAGATTAGGAGGAGACCTTGAGATGGTTCTTCATCCAAGGATGATGATGAAGAAAATATGGCCTTAGCGAGTAAGGCAAGGAAAGGGAAGGAGAAGGATTCTAATTCCAAATCGAATTCTTCTCATGGAGGGAAGAAGGTTGACAAGTCTAAAGTGAGATGCTTTAATCTCACAAGATGGGACATTATGCGAATAATTGCCCATTGAAGAAGTCCAAGAAGGGATCCTCAGAAGGGTCTGAAGGTGAGGCATTAGCCTCTCATTTGGAGATGGACTTCACCCTCATCGCATGCATAGTTTCATCGATGATGGCCTGTGGTTGGTATCTTAATAGTGGAGCCTCATTCCATATGACCAACGATAAAAGTTTATTCATTACCTTGGAGGAGAAAGACCTCAAGATGTGCATAGAGATGGGTGACAATGAAAGGTATACTGTTTCAGGAGTGGGGATGGTTTCTTTTGAGAGGGAGCATGGAGCTCTTATCACCTTGACAGATATGAAGTATGTGCCTCGACTGAAGAAGAACTTGGTATCGATCATGATGTTGGAGGACAAAGTCTACGATGTTGTTTTTAGTAAGGGAAAGGCTTTCCTTAGACACATCACCAAGATACAGGTGAAACATATCGGTTCACGAGTTAAGAACTTATATGCTCTTGAGGTTCAAGATGCATGCAAAGCCTTGAGGAGCAAGGCAAATGTTAAAGACTTGGTGGTTGAGAGGGAGAGTAAATTACCTCTCAACATGCAGTCCTAGAAGAAGTCTCACACAATTGTGGAGGAGCCAAAATTGGAGATGTTGAGTGGAGACCGAGTGGAGGCATCCGCTCATGCAGAGACCTCCAGTAGGGGGAAATTTCGAGCCAAGTGGATAGAGGGATCACATGCAACCATACCTCTAGGTGTGAGGTGGGCGATGTGAAGTGATAGTCCTAAGAAGACTGAAATTGGGCAGGGTCCATTGAGAGGTTTTATCTCATGGATCATACCTTGCTACGGTAGCCCAAAGTACATAGTAGCAGGAGGAATCAGTGGGATTGATGCAGTTACAGATCAAAGTGACAGAGGCTAGAGCAGTCAGATACTGAAGAGTGCAAAAAAGGATTGACAATAGTGCAGAAAGGCAAAGACAGCAAAAGCACAAAGTTTTCAGTCGATAGAGGCCATAGCAATCAAAGACTTTGATGACAGATGCATCATACTGATTCAGGTTGGATGTTTTTTTGTTTCTGGAGTTGTTGGAGCAACAACACTAGATAGAAGTGTTGCATGCATAACATTCCAAAGGTTCACAATCGGGATCGAGTTGAATCCGTTTCTTGTTTAGAGGGAGCTTTGAAAATAGCAACAAGAAATGATAAAAATAGAATCCATAAATTCCAATTTTAATTTGTCCTTGAATTAAAATTTTGAATTAAAATCAAATTTAGTCTCACCAGCTACTTGGAAATAATTAGTTAATTCATCTTGGATTAATTAGTTGGATAAATTCAGGTTAGAATTCTTTGTGAAGTCATGCAACAATTATCCCTTCAATTAAGGAGATTATCCCTTGATTAAGGAGATAAGATTGAGTTATATTTGAGTTGTAATTAGTTAGCTTAGTTTACTGAGTTAAATCCAATTAAATTAGTTCCAAACTATTTGAGGAACTAATTGTGAGTTATCAGTGAGTTGATGCATGCATGCACTCAACTACTGTACTCCAAATAACTGAAGATTCCATCATCAAAAACTCATGCATGTCTATTCAGAGAAAGACCCAGTTGAGCTAAATGTGAAGGATAGGTTACTATCAGTTGCATGTGTTTTCCTATAAAGGAAACTCATCCACGCAAAAGGAATAAGGTTCCTTAAGGATTGTCTAGTTTTACAGGGTGTGAGATCGGTGTGAGTGATGAGTGTTCCACTTGGTAAGAACAAGATCACCTAGGAGAAATTGTGCAAGGAAATAGGAGGCTTGGAAGGTAGAGGAGAAGGTTTGTAAGAAGCCTTCGTTGCCTTTGAGTGATGTAGGAGCATGTGCCTGGAGGGAAAAATCTTCAAATGTATTCTAAAAATCCAAAAAAAAAGTCTACAGGCAAAGGAGTGGGGTCCTTTAGCCATCAATTTCCATGACTTTCTACTTTAGGATAGGTATAGAATTAAGAATAAGATCATGATGGAAATAATTGTTGGTTGGATAAGCTATCATGGAGGTTCTCGAGGGGCTGTCTCACAGAACTGTTAAATCATAATAAATAAGTTTCTATTTTAGAAAATGGTTGCTAAAATGAACCAATAGATATGTATTGACATGCTTTTGTAAAGGGATAAGGACTAAGTAAGCTTTATCTATTATTTTATAAAGGAAATAACGGGACTTCAATGTGTGGGGGATTGGCTCGGAGACATTGTGATCATGAAAAAACTCTCTGTGTGTGTTGGAATTTATGGTTCTCTGTTAACTGGTAATTTTATGCATCTATGAGTTCAGTTTCTTTTTTCTGAGTCTGAATATCAATGAATTAGCCTTATTTTCCAATTAATACTTCAGTTGAAGCTTTTAGATTGTGTTTCCTTCATATTGGAAATCCCTGGCTTCTTTATTTGATTTACAGATTTCCGCGGGCAAAACTCTGTTTTACACAAAGAAGTCGAGAAAATACTTAGACAGAGCAGAGTTCCGGACTTGAAATTTTATTGTACAGGGATTATACCCTCATCAAGTCCGAAACCTTTATTGCATCTTTGAGTTGGAGTGGGAAAGAAAAACCTTGGGAGCACCAAAATCCAATAGCGTGACACTACCGGAGCCAAAATATTATAGGGAGGCTTTGATAGCATAACGGGCCTGCGATTGTTATCGCATCACAAGATCGATGTGGGAGGAGAAAGCCTTTAGAATATTGGAGTCGCCGATTGTGATCTCCAATAATACCATGTGTTATCACATCAGAGGAAGGAGCGTTGGAAGGGTCGATGGTTAACCATCGATAGTGTTAAATTGTGTATAGCGCATCTCATTGAAATCTTGTGTTGATAGTGTAATTCTTTAGAATTAACACTATAGTGGTTTTAAAGCGCCGGTAGTGTATTTCCGTTCCTTTGGAACAAAAGTCCTCCAACTGTGTATTTGCATTTTAAATGAATTTTCCTTGTTTTAGAGCAACAATAGTCTATTTTTATAATTCCTATGGGATTTGTAGTCCCGATAGAGGATAAAAGGCTCTATGTAATAAATTGTGCCCGATAACAAGGGTTGGGGTGATTAAGAAGGAAAGTGTGGTGATTTGAAGGAAAAAAGGGAACCACATGAAACAATCAATCTAAAAATAGATGACTGATACACCAATTGAAATAGAAAGAGAAATTTAGCTCGAGTTAGAAGATATTATATCAGGATTTGGTTGTTTGTCTATATCGCCTGCACGCAGGCCACCATTAGTGGTATCACAGCAACTTGTTGACACTGAATTGAATCTCAGAAGCAGGAGAATGAAAGTTAATATGGCTTTTAGAGTTGGAAGAGGACAAGGATGTGGTGGAAGAGGACGGCTTGCTGCAAATGCTGAAGTGATGGAAGTTGTGCAACAGATGCAAGCTAGATTGGATGCATTAACAACAGGAAGAAATTTAGATGATGGAGATGTTAGTGAGCCTGAGGTTGAAGCTGTAGAGGAGGAAGCTATAGTAGTTAATCCTGAGATGAGATTCTTCCAGTCAGTGTTGAGATCCATAGCTAGGCCAAAGACCAAGGTTTCAATATATGAAGGAGGACTGAATCTAGAAGAATTGATAGACTGGATTAATGGCATGGAGAAATTATTCGACTACGAAGAAACAAAAGATGAGAAGAAAGTAAATTTTTTTGTCACCAAGTTAAAAGGCCATGCAGTGCTTTGGTGGGATGGTGTGTAGGTAGAAAGAAAGAGACTTGGCAAGCAACCTATCAAGAATTGTAGCAGAATGGTAGCAAAGCTAAGGGGTAAGTGTTTACCAAGTAATTATCAACAAACCTTATTCAGACAAATGCGAAATCTTAGACAGAGATCTATGACAGTGAAAGATACGTATAGGAATTCTATAAGGTAAGCATAAGAGCTAGAGAAACTCAGGATACAGATGAGAAGGTGGCTAGATATGTGAATGGTCTTAGGATGGACATTCAAGATGAGATAAGTATATTGTCTCCTAAAATAGTAGAGAAGTTGATTAGGTGGCATTGAGAACTGAAGAAAAACTTGTGAGGAAGCAGTCTACCAGAGGGAGAGGTACTTTCCGAGGAAGGGAAAGTCAAGGTGGTAGAGGAAGATCTCGAGCACCTAAAGATGGAGCTAGGAGCAGCTCAACCCAGCATGCACCCGCAAGAGGTGATGTAAGAGGGAGAGGGGGTTTTTCTAGAGGAAGAGGATGTAGAGGAAGAGGAAGAGAAGTAAGATGTTAGAGGTGTATCAAACTAGGACATAGAGCTTTTGAGTGCCCAGAGAAAGCAGAAACAAATTAGAGGAATTCCATTGTTTCTCAAGCTAAGGGAGAAGCAACAACAACATTAGTGAGAGAAGAAGAAAATATACCAGAGAGAGGAGAATCTTTGATAGTTAATAAAGTTTTTCTCAAGCCAGCAAAGGAGATATTTGAACCATCACAAAGAAAGACTTTGTTCAAGACAATGTGTAAGGTTCAAGGGAAATGTTGTCAGATGATCATTGATAGTGGCAAAACTGATAATTTGGCCTCTATAGAAGTGGTGGAGAAATTGAAGCTGAAGACAATGAAGCATCCAACACCTTACAAGGTGTCATGGTTACAAAAGGGACATCAACTGTTAGTGAATGAACAATGTGAAGTGGAGTTTCAGTTGGGCAAGTATAAAGATAAAATTGTATGTGATGTGATGCCAATGGATGTGTGTCAGACATCGCTTGGAAGGCCTTGGCAATATGACAGAGGATCTATGCATGATGCGAAAAGAAACACCTACAAGTTTAGAAAGGATGGTATCAATCATACGTTGCTGCCTCTGCAAGAAGAAGATGCATCAAGAAAGAAGACTGATCCAAAAACTATATTACTAGGAGGAAAGGAATACTTGAAGCAGATTGAAGAGAATGAGGCAAATTTTGTTTTACTTTGCAAGCACAAGGTAATAATGAATTTTACTACAGTTTCTGATTTACCCATTGAAATTCAAGAAATGTTGGAGAACTATTGTGATATTATTGTTGATGATTTGCCTAATGAGTTACCACCCATTAGAAGAATTAGCCATCATATAGATTTGATTCCCAGAGAAAGTCTACCTAAAAAAGCAGCTTACAGAATGACTCCTATAGAAAATGAAGAGGTTAGGAAGCAAGTGCAAGAATTGCTTGACAAAAGGCTGATCAGAGAAAGCTTGAGTCCTTGTTTAGTGCCAACAATGTTGAGTCCAAAGAAAGATGGATGATGGAGAATGTGTACAGATTCAAGAGCCATCAATAAAATCACAATCAGGTACAGATTTCCTTTATCTAGAATTGAAGATTTAATGGACTGCTTGACTGGAGCAAAGTATTTTTCAAAACTAGATCTTAAAAGTGGGTATCATCAGATAAGGATAAGAGAGGGGGATGAGTGGAAAACTTCCTTTAAGAAAATTGAGGGATTGTAATAGTTGAGAGTAATGCCTTTTGGGTTGTCAAATGCACCAAGTACGTTTATGAGACTCATGAATGAAGTTATTAAAGAGCTTATTGGTAAATTTGTAATAGTATATTTGGACAGTATATTAGTTTATAGTAGGTCTAAGGAGGAGCACATGAGACATCTGAATTATGTCTTAGAAAGGCTACAAAAAGACAAATTATTGTTGAATTTGTAGAAGTGTTCATTCATGAAAGAGAAGCTAGTGTACTTGGGTTTTGTTATTTTTGTTGGACGGCTGAAGATGGATCCAGATAAGATCAAGGAAATCATGGAGTGGCCTTCACCCAAGAGAGTTTTTGAGGTAAGACGTTTTCATGGTCTTGCTAGCTTTTATAGAAAATTCATCAAGAAATTTAGTAAGATCAATGCACCTATTATTGAGACCACAAAGAAGGACAATCAACCATTTAGATGGACTACTGAAGCAGAAAATAATTTTCAGTTGTTAAAGAAGAAAATCACTGAAAATCCTATTTTGGTTCTACCTGATTTTAGTAAGCCTTTCCAAGTGAAGTGAGATGCCAACGGAGAAGTAATTGGAGGTGTTTTAAGTCAGGAAGATAGACCTATATCCTATTTTATTGAAAAGCTAAATGATTCCAAAAATAAGTATTCTTCTTATGATAAGGAGTTATACACAATTGTGTAGTCATTAAAGAAGTGGAGGCATTATCTAATCTCAAAAGAATTTATGCTTTATTTTGGTAACCATGCACTATAGTATATTATGCAGCAACCAAAAATTAGCCAGAAACATGCTAAATGGGTAGAGTATCTTCAAGGTTTCCATTTTGTTTTTAAACATATAAATGGCCAATCAAATAATGTTGCAGATGCCCTAAGTAGGAGAAATATATTACTAGAAGAGAGTCAAACTCAAGTGTTAGGATTTGATTTTATTAAAGAATTATATGAGACAGATTTAGATTTTAAAGAGGCATTTGAAACTTGTAAGAATCTTGTTTTGATGGGTAGGAGTAAATGGTTGGATTATTTCTTAAAAGATGGACTGTTGTTTAAGAGAAATTAGTTGTGCATACCAAAGTATTCAATAAGTGAGAATTTAAGCAAAGAAAAACATAGTGGAGGACTTTGCGGGACATTTTGGCATAGAGAAAACTTTTGAACAGTTGAACAAATTTTATTTCTGGCCAAAAATGAGATCTGATGTGCAAAATTATTTGAGAACTTGTAAAATCTGTCAATATGCTAAGGGAAGAAGCCAAAACACAGGCTTGTATGTTCCAATACCAATTCCAGATAGGCGTTGGGATATGGTAAGAATGAATTTTATTTTGGGCTTACCAAAGACTCAAAGAGGTAATGATTCAATTTTTGTTATAGTGGACAAATTTTAAAAAATGGCACACTTTATTCCATGTTATAAAATTAGTGATGCTTCTCACATTGCTAATTTCTTTTTTAAGGAGGTTGTAAGATTGCATGGGTTTCCTAAGAGTATTGTCTCAAACAAAGATTCCAAATTTGTTGGACATTTCTAGAGGACATTATGGAAGAAATTGGGAACTAAACTAAGTTTGAGCTCTGCCTATCATCCACAAACTAATGGATAGACTGAAGTTGTGAACAAGAGTTTGGGCAATCTTTTAAGGAGTCTTACTGCAGAATATCCAAAGTAGTGGGATCAAGTGTTGGCACAAGACGAATATGCATATAATGACTCACCTAACAGGAGTATAGGATAGAGTCCATTCCATATTGTTTATGGAATGCATCCAAGAGGAGTATCTGAGTTGAGAAACTTAGGAAAAGAAGAAATGAGAAGTGCAGAGGGAGAAGATTTTGCTTCAGAAATCCAAGCAATACATGAACAAGTGAAACAATAGCTATAGGATAGCAACATCAAATGCAATACCAGAGCACACATCAGAAGAAGAGAGATGAACTTTGAAGTTGGAGATTTGGTATTAGCACACCTCAGAAAAGAAATATTTCCAAAGTGGGAGTATAACAAATTGAAGTTCAAGAAAATTGGACCATGCAGAGTATTAAGAAAGTTTTCTGCAAATGCATATGAGATTGAACTACCCCGTGATGTTGGAATATATCAAATTTTTAATGTTGCAGACCTGTAAATGTATGAAGGTGAAACTGCAGATGATACAGCACAAGATCAATAGATAGAAGAGATTGACTAGGTAAAACAATTACCCACAGCAAAGGAATTGCAGCTAGAAAGAATTCTAGACAAGAAGGTGTTTAAGAAAACAAGGCAACCAGAGTACTTTCAGTATTTGGTAAAATAGAAGGACCACCGAACCGCTGAATCTACTTGGGTTACAGAAAAAATGCTACGGAAATTGGGCAGTTCTGTAGATGAGCTCATGCATAGGAGCCCATGAAGAATTTTGTCCTTAGGAGTCTGATGCAAGAGCATGTGACTTGGAGGGAAAAATCTTCAAACTTATTCCAAAAATCCAAAAAAAAATCTACAGGCAAAGGAGTGGGGCCCTTTACCCATCAATTTCGATGCTTTTCTAGCTTAGTATTGGGATAAAATTAAGAATAAGATCAATTGTTGGATGGATAAATTGTAGTGGAGGTTCTCAAGGGGATATCTCGCAGGAATTGTTAAATCATAATAAATAAGTTTATGTTTTAGAAACTGGTTGCTAAAATGAACTAGTAGATATGTATTGACATGATTTTGTAAAGGGATAAGGACTAAGTAAGCTTTATCTATTATTTTATAAAGGAAAGAACGAGACTTCTCCGTGTGAGGGGTTCGCTTGGAGACATTGTCATCTTGGAAAAACTCCCTATGTGCATTGGAATTTATGGTTCTCTGTTAACTAGTAATTGTATGTGTGTATCAGTTTCAGTTGCTTTCTTCTGAGTCTGAATATCAATGAATTAGCCTTATTTTCCAATTAATACTTTGGTTGAAGCCTTTAGATTGTGTTTCCTTCATTTCGGCAAGCCCTGGCTTCTTTATTTGCTTTACAGAGTTCCATGGGAAAAACTTTGTTTTACACAAAGAAGTCGTCAAATATTTAGTCGGAGCAGAGTTCTAGACTTGAAAGTTTATGTACAAGGATTATACCCTTGTCAGGTCCAATACCTTTATCACATCACTGAGTTGGAGCAGGAAAGAAAAACCTTTGGAGCACCGAAATCTGATAGTGCGACACTACTGGAGCTGAAATATTATAGGGAGGCTTTGATAGCATATCAGGTCTACAATTGTTATAGTATTGAAAGATCGGAGCAGAAGGAGCAAGCCTTTAGAATATTAGAGTCGCTGATTGTGATCTCTGATAATACCATGTGTTATCACATCGGATGAAGGAGCGTTGGAATGGTCGATGCTTAACCACTGATAGTGTTAAATTGCATATAATGCATCTCATTGAAATCTTGCGTCAATAGTGTAATTCATTAGAATTAACCCTATAGTGGTTTTAAAGCACCGATAGTGTATTTTCGTTCCTTTGGAACGAAAGCCCTCTAATTGTGTATATTCCGTTTTAAACACATTTTCCTTGTTTTAAAGCAACGATAGTCTATTTTTATAATTCCTATGGGATTTATAGTCCCGATAGAAGATAAAAGGCTCTATGTAATAAATTGTGCCCGATAACAAGGGTTGGGGTGATTAAGAAGGAAAGCATGGTGATTTGAAGGAAAAAAGGGAACCTCATGAAGCAGTCAATCTAACAATAGATTACTGATACACCAATTGAAACAGAAAGAGAAATTCAACCCGAGTTAGAAGATATTATATCAGGATTTGGTTGTTTATCTATATCGCCTGTACCCAGGCCACTCAAATATTGTACTCCAGATAACTGAAGATTCCCTCATCAGAAACCCATGCATGTCTATTCAGAGAAAGACCCAGTTGAGCTAAATGTCAAGGAAAGGTTACTATCAGTTACATTTGTTTTCCTATAAAGGAAACTCATCCATGCAAAAGGAATAAGGTTCCTTGAGGATTGCACATTTTTACAAGGTGTGAGTTCAGTGTGAGTGATCAGTGTTCCACTTGGTAACAGCGGGATCACCCAGGAGAAACTGCACAAGGAAATAGGAAGCTTGGAGGGCAGAGGAGAAGGTTTGTGAGAAGCCTTGATTGCTTGTCAGCATCCAAGAGGATTATACTGAGAACTGGCTAGCTATGAGAGTTAAGGCTTCGTGTAATTTTGAGATATTTCCACCTTATATGATAATACAGATAGTGTGGTTTTCATCTGAGGCTTTCCCCTCAGTATTTTTTGTGTTTCATGTGCATTGATTCTTCTTTTGGTTATATGTGTTTAGCTCTTTCTTGCTCAAACATTTAAGATTCCGCAAATTGATAGTATAAGTAGGTTATTGTATTTTTCTTTGGTTATATTGCACTATCAGGTTAACCTACAGTAGATCTACAAAACTAGATTTGTAGACAGAATTTTTACATGGTATCAGAGAAAAGTTTATCAGAGTTGTGAATAGTATACTAAAAAAAGAATTCAAAGTTTGAAGTTCAGGGTTGTAGGTGCAAATCGAATTCATCTCATACTTCAAGGTTTTTCAATGGCATTCTATGACTTGAGACTCGAGTATGCCTTGGATGGAAGCTCGAATTACATAGCATGCAGAGATTGCATGCAGACTGTATTAGAAGACAATGACTTGAAGGATTTCATTGATCAAGAAATCCAAAAGCCAGATTCAACTAATGCAGAAGAGTTGGCTAAGTGGAAGAAGTGTGTGGTGAGGGCAAGACAGATCATCCTTGAGGGAGTTCGAGACCATATTGTCTCAAGTCTCCATATGAAGGATAGTCCATATTCAATGTGGAAGACATTGAAGGACCTCTACCAGAACAGTAGTGACCAAAGGAAATTGGCGCTCAAAGATAAGCTTCAAAGAATTAAGATGGAGAATGATGATACTATTTCCACATATCTAAACAAGCTCACTACTTGCAGAGATGAGCTTACCAGTGTGGGAATAACTACTATTGATGATGATATGGTGACCCTCGTTTTCCCTGGCCTTCCAAAGAGCTAGAATAGCTACCAGGACTCTGTGAATGGAAGGGAGAAACTGCGAGATTGGGAACAACTGTGGTTGGATCTCATGTAGGAGGAGATTAGGAGGAGCACTCGAGATGGTTCCTCATCCAAGGATGATGATGAAGAAAATTTGGCCTTAGCGAGCAAGGAAAGGAAAGGGAAGGAGAAGGATTCTCATTCCAAATCAAATTCTTCTCATGGAGGGAAGAAGGTTGACAAGTCTAAAGTGAGATGCTTTAATTGTCACGAGATGGGGCATTATGTGACTAATTGCCAATCGAAGAAGTCCAAGAAGGGATCCTCGGAAGGATCTGAAGGTGAGGAATTACCCTCTCAGTTTGAGATGGACTTCACCCTCATCACATGCATGGTTTCATCGATGATGGGTTGTCATTGGTATCTTGACAGTGGAGCCTCATTCAACATGATCAGCGATAAAAGTTTATTCAGTACCCTAGAGGAGAAAGACCTCAAGATGCGCATAGAGATGGGTGACAATGAAAGGTATAGTGTTTCAGGAGTGCGCACAGTTTCTTTTCAAAGGGAGCATGGAGCTCTTATCACCTTGACAGATGTAAAGTATGTGTCTGGACTGAAGAATAACTTGGCATCGATCATGATGTTGGAGGACAAAGACTACCATGTTGTTTTTAGTAAGGGAAAGGTTTTCCTTAGACACATCACCATGAGACAGGTGAAACAGATCGGTTCACAAGTTAAGAACATGTATGCTCTTGAGGTTCAAGATGCATGCAAAGCCTTGAGGAGCAAGGCAAATGTTAGAGACTTGGTGGTTGAGAGGGAGAGTAAATTACCTCTCAACATGTAGTCCTAGAAGAAGTCTCAAACAATTGTGGAGGAGCCACAATTGGAGATGCTGAGAGGAGACTGAGTGGAGGCATTCACTCATGCAGAGATCTCCAGTAGGGGGAA
>APFE030877519.1:76792-89811 GCA_000404065.3 Pinus taeda
TCACTGCTACCGATTACTTCACTAAATGGGTAGAGGCAGTTCCCTTAAAAACAGCAAATTCTGAGGCAATCATGGAATTTATCGATCAATTCATTATTACCAGGTTTGGTGTTCCAACTGCCCTTGTATTTGATAATGCTTCCTATTTTTCGGGCAACTCTATGATTGATTTTGCTGTTAAAAGAGGATTCAAATTAAAGTATTCAGCTAATTACTACCCTCAAGGTAACGGTTTGGCAGAGTCTACTAATAAAAATCTGATCAAAATTATTAAACGAACAATTGAGCAAAATCATAGGAATTGGCATAAAACATTGATCTTCACATTATGGGCTGATAGGATAACTCAAAAGGCTTCCATAGGAACTTCCCCATTCAATCTTGTATATGGCAAGGAAGCAATATTACCTACAAATCTTGTTCTACCCTCTCTAGCCCTAGTACAATTCATCGAACAAAAGCCTTCCTCCTCTATTCAGCTCAGACATGATCAAATCTTAAAACTTGAAGAAGAGAGAGAAAAAGCAAGCGATACCCATGCTAAACATCAGCAAATCATCAAAGCAGCGTTTGACTCAGCTTCGTCAGGATCAAAACAATTCCAAGTTGGTGATTTAGTTCTGAAATGGGACAAAGCCCATGAGGACAAAGGTAAACACACCAAGTTCCAAAAGTTGTGGCTTGGACCATTTCAGATTTGTGAGAAAATAGGCCATTCAACCTTTCTATTGCAAGACTTAACAGGTGCGAGGGAGTCTCTCCCTGTAAATGGCCTAATCCTTAAAAAATTCTTCAATTGAGGAGGTAACCCCTTCTCCTTTTTATTTTTCGTAGGTGTTTTTCCTTTTTTAGCTTATAGATTTTAGCAAATAAAGTTGAAAGGCATATCTCATTGGCCCTTTACTATGTCTAAACTAGTTTTCTTATAGAATTATCATCGGTACTTGCTTTCAAACAATAGAATTTTCAACCAAAAAAGAATACTGTTTGGGAAATTAGATGTCTTTTGTATCCAGAAATCGCAGATTAACTTTGATTAATTCCTTTTTAGAACATGAAAATAATAGATGGTTATTTCTGTTTTCAAATTCGCCCCAAATGGTTATTAATATCAGGAATAGAAGCCAATTCAACATCAGCATCTTTAACTCCCAACTTGTCATCCATTAATTCTTAAGGAAATGATTGTCCACCCCATCCACTGAAGGTGATGATTTTTTAGAGTGTAATTCTAAAATATAAAGATATTAAAGATAAGAGGTCTTATCATAAGCCTGCTTACCACGATCATAGGAAAATAGCTTAGCTGACATTACCAAATACTGTCTACCAAAACAAGGTAATGGCTTGAAATTTCAAGACAAGGAGTCTCATTACGAGCTGGCTTGTTCAGTTAGACTACTACCAGTGAGTGGCATTGTCAACAGCTGGCCACCAAACCAGGACAATGGCTTTTTATCTTAATACAAGATTTAAAAGATAAAAGATGAACAAAATATGAAAACATGTTTTAAATTCACTCTGATAATTACAATCTTGATTAAGTGGGACAATGGACAATCAAATGGTTAAAAGGTATCCCTGTCGAGACTATAAATGTTTGCTGGCAGCAGAGGCTCTACCTATGACAAGCGAGTATATTATAAAAGCTGATTTGGAAAAGCTCCTATTTCTATTATTTATAATCCAAGCAAGGCCTATTTGAAATCTTAAATGTATCAATTCTTAAGAGTGTTCAAAAGGAGGAAAAAATCAAAGTTATTTCTGTAATACTCGAAATACATAGATAACTAGTTATACCAGAATTTTCCTTATGGATGAAACTCTATTCCAAAAAATTTCTAAGTACTTTTGACTTTTCCAGAGATAACTGGTTCTCCCAGTGAATCGCCAATTGTTGTGCCTTGCAAAACAACCCCCCATTTCATAAATATCTTTTTTGAAAAAACATTAGAATATGGAATGGGTCCCTCTTAGAAAATAAAATTGATATCAAAGCTTTATTTCATTTAAAGAAACAACATAAGGCGCAAATAAAGTTTTCGTGATAAAGCTATCGCAAGATCGCACATCGCAAAGGTGAACAACCAATACATCAAATGACATACACCCTTTCCCCGATGCGATAAAGCCATCGGCGATATCGCAATCGGCAATCGGCAAATCCCTTATGTATCCCTAATGCACCACATGGTAAAGCCCCGATGCGATAAAGCTATCGGCGATATCGCAATCGGCCCCACTCCTTTTTGAACACATATGCGCTATGCTTCCTGCCGATGCGATATCGCAATCGGCAATCGGCAATCCTCTTGTACCATTCTTAACGCTCATATGTTTTTCGCCGATGCGATATCGCAATCGGCGATCAGCGATATTCAAACCCATTGTTGAAGCCATTCGTGCCCCTCTTTCCTTGCGATGCGGTAAAGCACAATTTTCAATGAAAAAGCCAGTTAAGTGATTGGAAGGCCCAATTTATTGGTAATTAAGGCATAATCACTCACGCCCGGCCGCCCATACGCCCTCTACTCGCTTTAAGAGATTTACGAATCAAATTTGGGAGTAATGGGCATTTATAAAGGTGGCAGGCCCTATACGGTTACATAATGAATCCCTGCCCTAAGATTTGCCTAAAGATTGTCTCCGCGCCGTTCACAAAAGCCGCATATATCAACGTTAATCTTTTACATTCGGCTATCATCTTTGAGTTTCTCTATTATCTCTGTGTTACGCCAGATCTTATTCCCTGTTGCAGGATACATTTCTACTAGAGGATTCAAAACATGATGGGGAAAAAGTCCAAGAAGGCTGCCAGTGTTTCAAATTCACCAGCCACAGGACAAACAACGCCAAATAGTAAGAAAGGTTTAATATCCGACACTACATGCGCAGGCCTAGCAAAGACCACTTGGCAAGGGACTTACGACTTAATAGAAGCTGAAAAACCAGCACAAGCAGAGGAAGAAGCTACTGCGGATTCATCTGATAAGTCGGAAAATACTATTAAAGATTTGGCAGACTCGTTCCTCCATAGAATTGCAGCTAGAGAACAAATGCTCCCGTATACTGACGTGGTGAAATGGGCAATTGAAGAGATCCCCTTCACTAATAGAACTTTCACCACAAAGGATGGGAGAGTTTTTGGGTCATTCAAGCCTGAAGATCTGAGGCAAATGTATCATTTGCCTATGCCAGAAAAAGTATATAATAGCGCCTTTCTGAATAAATTTGCAAGTGAACACGCGATCGAATCTGAGCCTATCAAGGAGTGGAGGCAGAATCCAAGTAAACATAAACATGAATCCTCCGGTAAGTACTCAGTCGACTCTCTGTGTTCTCCTTATTGTTATGCCGACATAATGATGTGTAGATTGTGGGGTTTACATGATTCCGCCATTTTCACCATTGAAATGGTTCCTCTCATGGACGCGGCAGTAAACAGTGTTATTATGGATTGGGCCACTATTCTATCAGATAAACTGGCATTAGCTGTTATCAATTTCAGGAACAATTCTAGAGTCAGTGAAAGAAAAATTCCCCCTTTTTACTACAGTGCATATATCTTGGACACTTTGTGTTTTAATTCTGAATTCCCTATTCTTGGCTGGAGGTGGACCGTGCAGGACCCCTCACCCATTCACATTTATCATCGTAAGATGTGGAAACCATCTTATAGAAACCACATGTACCAGATTTGCAATGGTTTCATGGTGCCTGTATATTATGCAATTTTTGACAAGCCTATCCCCAAGATATCCTACCTTGCTTCTTTTGATTTACCTGCGGTAGGTAGTTGGTTCGGAGAAGAACATTTCACTTATATTAGGGTTTTCGGAAGTCAAGCCAACCCTCATGTCCTTCCTTTATATGTACCTGATAAACTGTTAGCAAGGGAGATTGCTTACCAAATAACAGCAGAAAGCACCACTCAGATTCTTAAAAAGGAGAAGAAAAGGGGTTGGCCTACTTTCCCCTTCAGATGTGGGGTTTTCACGCTGCATGATCTAAAACATGCAGAGAAAGAAGCTTCAAAGATTCAAGCCCTAAATTTTGCTACCCTGCCCAATAGGCTATTCGATCCAAAGCGAACAGCATATGCTGCTTTGGAGCATGCTAAATTAGCATTATTTAATCACAAAGAAGACATTTTTGATGACATGTTCAAATCAGCTGAATCGATATTTCAGGTCATGCAACTCGCCAAGAGGCAATACAATGATGAAGGATTAATTGAGTTTAATAAACTCATAGAACAGAGGTTGCAAACTCTGCCTCTGGATTTATTAATAACTGACCAAACAGCATCATCAAGTGGCCCTGGCAAACAACAGACTGAGAAGCCTCCTGCTACAATATAGACCAGTAATAAAGAGCAGGAGGAACAACAAAGGAAACATCGAGAAGAGAAGATGAAACAAGAACAACAAGAACGCTTGAGGAAAGAGAAGGAAGATAAACAGCGCCAAGAGCAGGCAGAGAAGAAGCAGAAAGAGAAGGAAAAAGAGCAGGCAGAGAAGAAACAGGCAGAGAAACAACAGGAAGAACAGGAGCAGAGAGAAAGAGAAAAGCAAGAGCAACTGCTTAGAGAATCCCAATCTAAACAAAGCGCCACCGATATTAATAAAAGTGTTGTCACAAACCCTCAATTGCAAAAGGAATGGCAACATTTCAGCACCATCATCGGTGGAAATAAAGATTCGCAGAGCACTGATACTCCCAAAAGCAGCACTGAACAGGGTAAAACCTTATCTCAGGGTTTAAGCATAACCAGCGCTACACCAAAATCAAAAGATGTGGAAATTATTCCGAAAAGCCCTAGTGAACAAATCATGCTACAGGTAGAAGATATTCCCCCTTTGAATGTCTTCTACAACCCAAAATATAAAGCCGTAGTAAAACGGTCGAGAAAGAGACAAAGGCCTGATCAACCTTCTATCTTTCCCGAGTCAACCATCATGGGCAATGTAGTATGGAAGCAGAAACAAGACCCCTCCGATGATCTAACCAAACTCTCACAGTATGCTGGAGCCTATTCAGCTGCTACTATAGACAAGGCATCAGAGGTAAGTCTTTTGCTTAAAAATAAAGAGCAAGAAATTTCCACTTTACAAGAAGAGTTGGCAGCAATGAAACAAAAGGTGACACAAACCGAGGCACAGTTAGAGCAACAACAACAAATGAATGAGCAATTGACTAAACAATGGGAGGAGGAAAAACAGAACATCAATCAGTCGGCAATCCATAGACAAAATGAGTTGAAAGAGGCTTTGGAACAATTAAAGGAAGCAAATGAGCAATTATTGGAAAATAAGGATGAGCATATCGCCCAGATTACAGCACAACTGGATAATTTCAAAGGAAATTCACAGGTAATAGAATTCAGAAAAGAAGCAACGATAGTTAACAATGTGCTTATATCGCAAGTCAAAATATTGGCTCAATACCTTGCTCAAGCAGAACCACTTTGTGAATTAGCCACAATTGTAAGCGATCGAGTAGAAAAGGCAAGAGATGAGTTGAATCAAGCCGATGAAATTATCACAGCACACCTCGAATGGCAAGATTCAAAAGAAGGAAAAGATTCTAATTTGCCAAAAATACTTGAAGTTCATAAAAACATATTATTCACAGAATGGCATACACAGGTAATGAAAGCAGAAAGGGCAGCTTCAAGGAGCACATTGACTTCTAACAATCTGATTGATCTGGTTAATGATACACTTTACGTATCAAATATTGTTACCCAGTGTACACCCGGAAAGGTAATTACAGCTCATACATTGGAACAATTATCTTACCCAGAGTTAGAGAACAGAGGAAAGTTAATCGTCGGGGTTAACAGCCTAAGCATAGAAACATATTGGCATTTCCTCATTAAGCCTTATGAACAACGAGCTGCCATTAAATGTTTGACCGATGCTGTTCAGTACATGATCCCTGAAATCCAAGATGCCACATTTGCCGCCCAGCTCAGCTCACGAACAAACAAACCGCCAGAGATTCAGCCGATGCTCGACATTCATCACCTAAGGTCTAAAGATAAGCAGCCGACAGAATGAGTCATCACCCAGCTCTTTAGTCTACCAGTGAAAATAGCAACGAAGAAGTTATTGATATCAGAATAATTAGCATTTTTTGTTTCGTAGATATTTTAGATTAGTTTAGTATTTATAGACCCTTTCATGCATTTAGAAAGGGTCGAAAAATTTTGTATAAGACTTAACAGACTGAAGTTTGCACTATTGTGCTTCAGCCTCTATGCTTTTATGAAACTCGACCAGCTGCTTTTATTTAAATGAAGAAAGTTTCTTAATTCAATTGTGCACTACTGTCGTTGATTTGAGGAATGTTGATGCATCTAAGTGAAAGCCATACGTAGCGATTCATATCGGGAGTGACTTGCTATTCAACTGGTATTTTTATCTTTTGTTTAGATTCATTCTGAGTATATTATTTCGCTGTGTATTTATTCTTGCTACTGTTAATTGTATGCATGCATAACGACAGGAAATCTTACTCATACCACTATTGGATGTTTAGATGATATGCCTTACTATTCATCATGTATGCGTTAATAGTATGAATGTTTAAAGTTTTAGTAGTATTATTTTGATCGCTGTGCTTAACTATTTAGGTGCAGCCATTTTAAATGATTTAATATCTATGTCCATATAAATGCAGTCATCTATATAATTGTATTTTTTGGATATAGAACATCAAAAGCTACGCTTTAGATGTTCAAATAGATTCCCGGGATAGTTTTATTGCATTTCTATCAATAGTTTTAGATATTCATTCACCATTACTGTTATTAAAAAAGTATTCATTCATCCCATTCATCTATTGCTGGGAAACTGGTCCCATTATCCCCAGTCGGAGCCACCACACCAAACGGAAAAGGAGCTGCACTAAGGTCCGGACCGGGTGGTTTTCCCCAATGTTGGTGCAACGATTTTCGAGGCATCAACACATTCCTACTCAATCTCTGCTCATGTGTTATCAGTGATGCATGTAGCTCATCAACTGAAAAGTTTGGGAGATCCTTTGTCTCTTCAATGGTGGTGACAATAGCATCAAACTTTGAGGGTAATACCCTCAATATTTTCTCCACAATCCTCCCTTCTTCAATGGTTTCTCCATGAGTCCTCATCTGTGTGATCAGACCAATTACATGTGTGAAGAATGAGTCAATGTTTTCTGACTCCTTCAGGCACAGATTCTCAAAATGTCTCCTCAGCAACTGTAGTTTTGTTGTCTTCACTTTCTCCATGCCTTGATAGGTTGTCTTGAGGGTTTGCCATGCTTCTTTGGATGTCTTAGCTACTGCTATCCTTGGAAACACACTCTGGTCCACTGCTTGATACAAAAATACAAGGGCTTTTGAGTCCTTCTTCCTATTGCTCTTCAGCATATCCTTCTCTGCTGGAGTTAATCTATTGAACTCATTTTCATCTGTTGGTTCTTCAAAACCATCTTGAACTAATTCCCATAAATCTTGACAGGCAAACAGGGCTCTCATGGTAATTGCCCAATAGTCATAGTTTTTCCCATTAAACTGTGGGAGCTGGGTGTTAAACATACCCATACCAGTGCTTGTGCTGGCCATTCCTTGCATCCTTAGTTATGCTTCAATTTCTTGACTGTGTATTTTAAAACAACTGACTGCTTCTTCAGCAACACATAAAAAACTTTGTGAAATACCTGAGTATTTTCTTGACTGAGCCTTCACTCTGCTGGAGAAGATCTACTACTGCAACAAAAGACTCCTCCCTTTAGCTTCTTTGTCACCTTTAAAGAGCCTAAGCCTGCTCTGATACCACTGTTGGGGATTTTTCTGGTAAAATCCCAAAAACAAACAATTCAAGCACACAGAGGCAATGCTCTATTTCCTCTACTCCACAGGATCTTTTGTGCACGGGGAAGCTTTAAAAAAAGACTGAAGAACATAGTATTGCACCCCCATAAAAGGATTTCTATTCATTAAAACAAAAATCACTAATACATATTCATCCTCTTTGCTGAGAGGGATTCACCCAAAAAAAACATTCAGTGAAACTCTGTCTCTTTTACAAAATGATTTTTACACTGCGGTGTAAAATCTTCATTCACTGCTGTAAAATAAATTTTTTACTTGGATTTACTGTTGTAAAAGAAATAAAAAGATCAATGCACTGCTGTGTGGAAATTACATATTCACCAAAAACTTACATTACCCTTTTCACTGCTATGTGAAAGATTTCATGGTTTTCACTGATACATGCTTCCCTTGTTCTCTTACTCACTACTTCGCACTGCTGTGCGTTTTTGTTTCACAATACAATTGACCAAAAAAAATTACAATATGTTTTACTTGTTCAGTAAAACAAAACTTACACCCATGAATAATTAAAAACAATATAATTAAAAACTATATGACATTGCCCATACCTATTATAAATTCGCCATACCTCCGTAAGAAATAAAAATATTAAAATTAAAAGCTTTTACCAAAACTCTACGAACCCATTTAAATTGCCTTTATGTTTCACTGGCGGTCAACCCAAAAACTTTACGCAATGTCAAAATTTATTTGCTGCAGGTTTGTGATGTCCGTCAACCGTTGATTTGCCTCCAAGAAATTGAACAGTCCACAACGATATCGGGTGAGCCTTTTTAACCGAACTTTACCTCCCGAGAAACTGTCAGAGGGTGACGTCAGGCCTCTGCCACGCGTCAACACTATATTTTCTCGGGTCGCTTGTGTACGAAAACTGCCTTCACACAAAAGCGGTCCGAGAAACTCACCGTGGGTTTGTGGTTTTACTGTGGTGGTTTTGGGCGTTGGTACGGCTGCGTTGAAATTACATTTTCAACATTGGTTAGATGTTATATGTTTTTGGAAGTTTTTTGGTTTTCTATAATCTTACAGCGATCGAACTACACTACAAATGTGTTTTTTTCAAGTTACTAAATCCATATATATTGTTAAAAGACAGATTTATTAAAAGAACTCTCCATAATACAAGTGAGCCATGAGCCATATTCTAGCCAAAAATCCTCCAAAACATGCCATCCCATACTTAGACAAGCCCATTTTATACATCCATCCGTTAATATAATACATTTAACGAAATCCCCTTGAAAAACAATGGCAAAAGCATATTAAAGGGACAACCAATATACACAACAAAATCAGAACTTCAGAATTTATATGTTAATCCCATAAGGGAACGACGAAACCCTCTTTAAAAAAAATGGCTAAAGCTTAATAAAGGGACAAGGACAATTGATTTACACAACGATTATAACTTCAGAATTTATAAGGAACGATGCTTCTCAATAACTTTATCTGGTCCCATTATTTGTATAAAATCAGCTCTGAATTTCAGATTTATACAAAGAATTCGAAATCATGAATTATATGTTAATCCTATAAGGTAATGACGCCTTTCAGTAACTTGTTCTCAAACCTGTTGAAATTGTAATTTCAACCGCAGTCTTTGGCTTGTGATGCGATGAGATCGCAGATCGCAAATCGCATGCAAGCTTGAAGCCCCCATTTTGTTCACTTGATTTCTGTGATTGCGATGGTGCGATGCGATCCGATTGCAAATCGCAAATCGCACCAAAATAACAGTGTTCCATTTTTCCTCCCGAAAATTGTGATTGTGCGATGCGATCCAATTGAAGTCAACGGTTGAAGTACATGCCTGCAGCAAATAAATTTGACGTGAAGTAAAAGTTACTTTACCACCAGTTTTGTCAGTAAAACAGTAAATGCAATTTACTGTGGGTTCGTAAGTTTTGGTGAAGTTTTTAATTTTATCATTTTCTATGAGCGGGAGTATGGGCACAAGTAAAGGTTGGTAAAAGCATCCAGTTTTGTCAGTAAAACAGTAAATGCAATTTACTGTGGGTTGGTAAGTTTTGGTGAAGTTTTTAATTTTATCATTTTCTATGAGCGGGAGTATGGGCACAAGGTTGGTAAAAGCATTTAATTTTATTCCTGTGTTTATTTTTGTTAAGTTAGAGTGTGTGTGTGCAAAAGAAAAAGCTCTTCGCAGTGAACGCAATTGAAAAGTGAGGCACAACAGTGCATATGAAAAAGTTCTGAATATGCAAAAAGGGAGCACGCAGCAGCGTGAGAAAACTCTGTGTAATTTCCACACAGCAGTGAATGTAAACTTTATGTAGTTGAAGACTGTTTTTACAGCAGTGAATGTAAAAGAGATTCACAGGAGTGTAAAGTCTCAGGAGGAGACAGAGTATTTGTTTTTTGTTGAAATCTTATTGGTGAATCCCTCTGAGTGAAAGAGGATGAATTTTGTATCAGTCTTTTATTAATGAATGCAAAGTTTTTTTTGTGTGAGGAAAACTTTGTCTGCTTAGAAATTATAAAGCTTCCCTGTGCCAAGATCCTGTGGCAAAACAGAGCATTGTCTCTGTGTTTAGTTAATTTGTTTTTGGGATTTTAACAGAAAAATTCCCAACAGTGGTATCAGAGCTAGTCCAGTCTCTTTGAAGACGTCAAAGAAGCTGAAGGAAGGTTTCTTGTTGCAGCGACTTCTCCAACAAAGGTGAAGACTCAGCAAAAGAATCCAGGTATTTCTCAGACCAGTTTTTGTGTTACTGCTGAAAGAACAGTCAGTATTTTAAATACACAGTCAAGGATTTAGAAGCATAGCTGAGAATGCAAATGATGGCTAGCAGAAGCACTAGTATGGGTTTGTTTAACCCTCAATTCTCACAGTTCAATGGGAAAAACTATGACTATTGGGCAATAACCATGAGAGCCCTGTTTGCCTGTCAAGATTTATGGGAACTTGTTGAAGATGGTTTTGAAGAACCGGCGGATGAAAATGAGTTTAATAGATTAACTCAAGCAGAGAAAGACCTATTGAAGAGCAATAGGAAAAAGGATTCAAAAGCCCTTGTATTTTTGTATCAAGAAATAGACAAGAGTGTGTTTCCAAGGATAGCAGTAGCTAAGACATCCAAAGAAGCATGGCAAACTCTCAAGCCAGCCTATCAAGGCATGGAGAAAGTGAAAACAGCAAAACTACAGTTGCTGAGGAGAGATTTTGAGAATCTGAATATGAAAGAGTCAGACAATATTGACTCATTCTTCACACATGTGATTGGTTTGGTCACACAAATGAGGACTCATGGAGAAGTTCTTGAAGAAAGGAGGATTGTGGATAAACTTTTGAGGGTCCTTCCCTCAAAGTTTGATGTGATTGTCACCACCATAGAAGAGACAAAGGATCTCTCAAAATTTTCAATTGATGAACTTCATGCATCACTGATAACACATGAGCAGAGGTTGAGTAGAAATGAAAACTCATCTCTAGAGCAAGCCTTCAAGACCCAGATGACCTTTGGAAGAGGAAGAGGTCAAGGTAGAGGAAACAAAAGAGGAAGAGGCAGAAGCCAGAACAGAGGTGGAAGCAATAGTGCAGCAAATGCTCAAGGAAGAGGCAGCAATTCAGATCAGAACCAAGGCCATGGCAGCAGCCAACAAAGAGGGCAACATCATGCTCAAGGACAAAGGTATGAAAAATCCAATGTCCAATGTTATTACTGTAAAAAATATGAGCATTATGCCAATGAATGTAAGAAGAAACAGCATGATATGAATAATAGTTCTAGTGCAAATATCACTAGAGAAAATATAAGCCAAAATAATTTTTTATTAGCTTGTAACATGGCTGAAACAAACAGTGAAGACATATGGTTTCTAGATTCCGGTTGTAGCAACCATATGACAGGAAACATAGCCTTGTTTTCTGCTTTAGATCAAAGTGTGAAGTCACAAGTTACACTTGGGACTGATAGTAAAATTTCTGTTATGGGTAAAGGAGAAGTTAAGATATTTACAAAGAAAGGTGAAAAGAAAACCATAGCAGATGTCTACTATGTCCCTGGAATGAGATATAACCTCTTGAGTATTGGATAGCTTGTCCATAAGGGGTACAATGTTCTCTTTAAGAATGATGTATGCACCATCATGGATATAGCATCCAGCAAAAGATGTATTGTTGAAGTGAGGATGACGAGGAACAGAATGTTCCCTCTCAGAATAAGGACAGATTTGAAAAACAAAGAAGTAATTGCAGCAGTTACCCAAGAGGCTCTCCAAAGCGTGCCAAAGGATGAAAATTGGTTGTGGCACTTGAGATTTGGACATCTCAACTTTGGAGGCCTTAATTTGTTGAGCAGAAAAGGGATGGTAAGAGGATTACCATTGATAGAGAAACTGGACAGCCTTTGTGAAGGATGTATATTGGGAAAACAACATAGAGAAAGTTTTCCATCAGGGAGAAGCATAAGGGCAAAGGCACCCTTAGAGATTGTCCACTCAGATGTATGTGGACCGATGCAAACTCCATCACTAGCAGGCAGCCAATATTTTATAACATTTATTGATGATTTTACAAGAAAAACTTGGGTTTATTTCCTGAAGAACAAAAGTGAAGTGTTTGAAAAATTCCGAAATTTCAAAGCACTTGTAGAGAATCAAAGCGGGCTGCATATCAAAGTTTTTAGAACTGACAAACGAGGTGAGCATATCTCTAAAGAATTCCTACGGTTTTGTAGAGAAAATGGAATTCACAAGCAATTCACAGCTAGGTACAGCCTACAACAAAATGGAGTTGCTGAAAGGAAGAACAGGACCATTATGGATATGCCGAGGAGCATGTTGAAGGCAAAGCATTTTTCAAATGATTATTGGGCTGAAGCTATAAATTGGGCAGCGTATATTTTGAATAGGTGTCCTACAAAAGCAGTGATGAACAAAGTGCCGGAAGAAGCATGGAGTGGGAGAAAGCAAGGAGTTACCCACATGAAAGTTTTTGGATGTGTGGCTTATGCACACATTCCAGATCAAATAAGGAGGAAGTTGGACAGCAAAGGGGAGAAATGTCGTTTCATTGGATACAGTGAAGAATCCAAAGCTTACAGGTTGTATATCCCATCCACCAAGAAGTTTTTTGTGAGCAGAGATGTTCAATTCATTGAGGAGGAAGCTTGGGATG
>APFE030877520.1:0-26295 GCA_000404065.3 Pinus taeda
TTAACCATATGCTATTAATTTTATAATGAAATTGAGTATTAGTTTATTACTAAGATTATTTTGGATGAAAGATTTTGTCACAGTGATACTATAAAGGAATTGAAAATGAAAATTTGAAAATATTTTCTTCTTAATTGTGTTGAATATTTAATTAAACAAATTTATAATGATCTTAGACCACTTCTCTTAAAGCTTAAATAAACTTCTAAATAATTTCATAATTTTTTCAATGGATGTATACATATTAATAAGTAGGTCAAACATATAAATTAAATGGCTAGTAAACGTTTTTACACATAAATCCATAATAATGATCAATACATTTATCTTATCATACATTTCACATTATCAAGAGAAAAAAAAGAAGTTAAATTATAACTTTATTTTAAATTATTATTGTTGTCAATATTAATTTTAAAAAAATATATATTTCAAAAATTATGTAAAAAGAAAAGCATGATCAAATAAAAATAAACACTAAGAGCTAAATACATTGGGTGAAAAAAAGCCCCAAGGGTTTAGTTCAACTAGTCAAATAAAGTGCCTAGTAGGTTCACAAGGTGAATTCTCCCTGAAGCTATCAGCTTAGATTATATTCCGCCGTGGACCGTAGTAAGCAGAAGAAGAAGAATAAACAACAAACAACAAACAACAACAACATCTACTAAGACCAACATGGTCCTATCAGACCTCAATAAAAGAGAACCTAATTTTCATTCTTAAAATCTTGTTTCCTGTGATCAAAGAGTAGAAAAAGAAGAAGTTCTAAATTGGTATAGTTGTAAATAAACTTCTAATAATTCCATAAATCTTATTTTCAATGGATTTAAAATATTAATAAGTAGGTCAAACATATAAATTAAATGGCTAGTAAACGTTTTTACACATAAATCCATAATAATGATCAATACATTTATCTTATCATACATTTCACATTATCAAGAGAAAAAAAAGAAGTTAAATTATAACTTTATTTTAAATTATTATTGTTGTCAATATTAATTTTAAAAAAATATATATTTCAAAAATTATGTAAAAAGAAAAGCATGATCAAATAAAAATAAACACTAAGAGCTAATAACACTTGTGGTGAAAACGCCCCAAGGGTTAGCTCAACTAGTCAAATAAGTGCCTCGTAGGTCACAAGGTGAATTCTCCCTGAAGCTTGATCAAGCTCAGATATTTCCGTGGACGTAGCGGAAGAAGAAGAAGAAGAAGAAGAAGAAGAACAACAACAACAACAACAACAACATTTACTAAGACCAACATGGTCTATCGGACCTCAAGAAAAGAGAACCTAATTGTCATTCTTTAAAATCTTATTTCTGTGATCAAAGAGTAAAAAAAGAAACGTTATAAAATTAGTATAGTTGAAAATAATTAATTTTAATATTAATCCAAAATATAAAATAAATTTCAATTTTTTCAAAATAATAAGAAATGGAAATCGAATGGAAATTAATGTTTAGTTTAAAAACATATAATTATCACACATTTTGGGAGGGTTTGAAGAATAACTTTTTTTTAGGGTTTTACCATTAATCGTAGAATCTGAAAGACATTCCATGAGTAAAAACATTTTACAGGGTTTCCAAAAATAATTGTTTTTAAAAGGTTTTACGATTAATAGTATAATTTTGATAATATTTTATGGTTATCAATATTAACATTTCCATTAATACATTGGTAGTATATATTAACTTTTAGATTTAACCATATACAAAATCTAATATATGACGTATATTGTATTAATAAAATTAAAATATTAATGAAATTATAATTCCACAACTATTAGTTACCGCATTCTACATATAAATAAAAAAAAAAAAAATCATTAAAAGTTAATACTATCCGCAAATTTAAAATATATGTAATTGTATATACATAATTTTAATAAAATATATATTGTAAATAATATTTTGTCGCATTGTGGGCCCTTTCGAATCCATCTTCGCACGAGTATCAAATTTCCATATCATGACGTTATAAGTTTCCATCTCATGACGTTATAATTTCGAAATAGAATTTAATCCCACAAATTACAAATCTACATCATTATTACATGTGACTATCTATTCATTTCATTTTTTAAATATTAAAAAAGTCGGCGGCTCTAAAAGACAAAGGGCACATGTCATAATCGAGAGGGGCAGAGAATGTGGACACGAACACGCAACCAACCCCAAAGTAAAAATAGGAAAGTTTCAAAGTTTCAAAGAAAACCCAATGGCCATAGGTTGCCCAAATTAGATGGCGAGTCCTCCTAAAAAAATGAAAAGTGCACTGGACAACATATCCGTGTCCATACCCAGTAATTTCAGTGGACATCTTTCTTTTTCAAAGCTGAAGGTCTGCCGGAAACTTCACCGACAATTGATGTGGCATCCTCGACACAGTGATGAAAATGAGAATTTGGGGGTTGCCCAAAATCCCAATTTCTTTAAAAATCTTGATCTTGGACCTGTGGTTTATGGCCCACAAGCCTAAACGGAAGCGTTTCATGTGCTTTTAAACCTTTAATGTTATTAACACGGATCTTCATTTGAATCGAGCATCACCTTATCTGAGCTTAAATCCCCATGCAATATTACCAAAGACGTGATCTGCAGCTTTTCGAATCTCTCTTAACTGCGTTGGATTGTTTGTTTCAAGCGCTCCGTGGATGTGATATTTTGAGGAAGCGGCGAATCAATATGGACGAGATCTATTCTCAATACATTAGCGTCATAAACGTAAACACTAGACCGAGGTTTTATATATCACACAAAACGGTTACAAAATGAAGGCATTTCAGCCTTAAAACGAGCTCACGCTCGGCTACATCTTGAACCTCACAAAATTCCTCACAAACAGATATATCTCACATCCTATCACGTTACATTTATATAAGAATTTTAGGAAGGATCAATCCTATCCTCTCCTCATTTTCTCCACAAAAGCTTCATGCATGCATGCTTTAAATCTATTTTTCTTCTTTAAATCACGCTTTTCTTTTGTTCTGATCCTCTGGTCCACGTTTGCTTGCTTTGTTGCTAGTTGCTTCCGCATCAGACTCCCGAGGCACAAAAATTTATGACCTCCTGGTCATATGCTTCTCTTGGCCGTTAGCAATTTTATCCACTGCATTCCTTCACTAGAACTCTGTGAGTTGCAACCAACCTCTGCAGTAACAACCTCCTCTGTTACAAGATACCTCACCAAGCCCTCCGCACTTGGTCTTTTGGCAACCTTCTCTAGGTTGTTGCAAATCTTCTCACCTTCCGCTGCTGCCATCTGCACAATAGCAAGACCATAAACTCTCTATCTTTAACACAACTTTACCTCTTTCCGCTTCTACTCGCACTCTTCTTTCTTCTCTCATGAATCCTTTCCCTGCTCTGATACCAACTGATGAAAATGAGAATTTGGGGGTTGCCCAAAATCCCAATTCCTTTTAGTCTCGATCCTGGGACGTGTGGTTTCTAGCCCATCGGAAGCGTTTTTAAATAACTTTTCATTTATTAACGTAGTCTTTATTAAAATCAAGCATCACATTGTCGGAGTTTTGAAGGAGTCGTTGAGCTCACTAAGGTAATAAAAACCTTGCAAGCTGTATTAAATCCATGCTCTGAAAGCGGGATGGTGTCTCTCAAGCCAGCACCGCCTGCTCCTACCATGACAGCGTCATAGTTATGATTGATGATCATATAAAACCTGCTCACTCCCATCGTGAAGTGCCTGAAGAGGCCGATCTGCATAAAATCCGACCATTGAGATATGATCAAATCGTGTTGAGGGTGGACGTGGAACAGATGTTCCCAGCGACTCTTCGCCACAAACTTGCTGGATTGAAGCTCAGACAAAGAAAACCCTCGGCGTTATTGGAAAGCCGTGCTCACAAAATTGTAAGATGGATGTTAAAAAAACGAACCCTGCTCTCCTGCGCTGCATGCCGTATTCAACAAACACTAACATATATCAGATACATAACATAAGAGCTAAACGATATTTACATCGCCATCGATATTTTGACTTATCGATGGTCGATCAACAAGAATGCAACACAGGAATTCGTTCATTAATTAAACTATAAACTCACCACTCAATAGACAGGAATAACACAATATATAATTCGATTAATTTCAAAAGATCACTGGATCTAAGGCATTGCAGCCTTAGCCAACAAATCCACACCTATTACATTTTAAAAGCGTGATTTAGAGCAGAAAAATAGATTTAAAAAGGATAAAGCAGATTTAAACCGTGCATGCATGAAGCTTTTGTGGAGAAAATCAGGAGAGAATAGGATTGATCCTTCCTAAAATTCTTATATAAATGTAATGTGATAGGATGTGAGATATATTTGTTTGTGAGGAATTTTGTGAGGTTCAAGATGTAGCCGAGCGTGAGCTCGTTTTAAGGCTGAAATGCCTTAATTTTGTAACCGTTTTGTGTGATATATAAAACCTGTGTCTAGTGTTTATGTTTATGAGGCTAATGTATTGAGAATAGATCTCCTCTGTATTGATTCGCCGCTTCCTCAAAATATCACATCCACTGAGCGCTTGAAACGAGGAATCCAACGTAGTCAAGAGAGATTCGAAAAGCTGCAGATCACGTCTTTGGTAATATTGCATGGGGATTTAAGCTCAGATAAGGTGATGCTCGATTCAAATGAAGATCCACGTTAATAACATTAAAGGTTTAAAAGCACGTGAAACGCTTCCGTTTAGGCTTGTGGGCCATAAACCATAGGTCCAGGATCAAGATTTTTAAAGAAATTGGGATTTTGGGCAACCCCCAAAATCTCATTTTCATCAGTTGGTATCAGAGCAGCAAACGATTCTGCGAAAGGAGGTATAGTTCTTAATGAAGTATGAATAGGTATGGTCTTTATATTTTGTGTAGGTAGCGGCAGCGGAAGGTGAGAAGATTTGCAGCAACCTAGAGGATGCCAAAAGACCGAGTGCGGAGGGCTTGGTGAGGTATGTGTAACAGAGGAGGCTGTTACTGCAGAGGTTGGTTGCAGCTCACAAAGTTATGCAGTGGATAAACTTGCTAAAGACCAGGAGAAGCATATGACCAAGCGGTCATAAAGTTTTGTGCCTCAGAAGTCTGATGCGGGAGCAACCAGCAACGAAGCAAGCAAACGTGGACCAGGGGATCGGAATAGAGGAAAGCATGTTTTAAAGCAGAAAAGCAGATTTAAAGTGGATTTAAAACAGTGGTTAACAACCATGCACGCTTTTGAAGAGCTTTAGTTGGAGGAAAAGCCGTGGAGGATAGGATCGATCCTTTCTAACACTTCCTATATCAATGTAATGTGATAGGGGTGTAAGATATCTATGCTATAGGGATCTGTTCTATGAGGTAATTTGTGAGTGGGAAAAAATGTAATAGGTGTGGATTTGTTGGCTAAGGCTGCAATGCCTTAGATCCAATGATCTTTTGTAATTAATCGAATTATATATTGTGTTATTCCTGTCTATTGAGTTGTGAGTTTATAGTTTAATTAATGAACGAATTCCTGTGTTGCAATCTTGTTGATCGACCATCAATAAGTCAAAAGATCGATGGCGATGTAAATATCGTTTAACTGTAAATATCACTCCATACAAATTTATACACACAGTAATATATTTTCAGGAAAAAACTTAAAAGTTCCACGCATATCCGGTCTCTAACCAGCACTGTTCACACACAATAGCGCATAACTATCTGTATTCTATCAAAACTATAAAGAATTCAATGCATATGGCTTCGCCCTCCACACAATACGCTATCCACACAATTTATAACGCACATCTCTCGGTATTATATCAAAAACTATAAAGAAATTCAATGCATACACTCTGCCCTCGAGCAAAGAATCGCCTTCAAACCAGTGCTGAAGAATGCACAGCCCCTCATTTAATAATGCAGTCCTTCCACTTCATACTACAGCACTCAGTTCAATAACACTTTTGTAATCTTGATTCAACTCACAGAACAACAATCATTTTTTTTAAATCCTTACTAAATCGTAGAAATGGCGGATTTATTAAGTGAATCCAATAATTTTCCCAATACAAACTATTACATAAACTCTGTTTTCATTCAAAGAGAGAGTTCATCATAAACTCTGGCCTCGCCTCTCCTCTCTCTCCTCTCTCTCCTGAGATGAGAGCTCAGCGGACTCTTTATTTATAATAATAATGGATATGTACAAATAGATATTCTTCTTATCTCCTAGGAAAAACAGGATTTTTCCCCTTTTATACAATGATTTAAAGCTGGAAGCTTTATTCCCTAATTTTATACCATCCACGCTCATGACAAATGTAGAATCCACGCATATCATCAAGGATTTGTTTGTAAGAAATACCGGGAAGGAATCGATCCTGCTATGTCCACAGTTCAACAATATAATTCTTCACCACCACGCGCATGAGGCATACAATACATAAATTATGTAATACTTACACAATGATTTTCTCAAATGTGCCTATAGGTATATACATATATCCACAGCTTTATTATATCACATAAGAACTGCGCCCACGCTTGTATTACACGGCTTATATCTATCCATTACAAACAGTTGCGCCCAATTGAAACTACGAGATTTTCTTTAAACTGTACAGTGATTTTAAAATATATAAATCAACAATATCATTCCATTTCATTACATGAGAGGAAGAGTTTTCAAAACAACACTATATCGCCTCTCCTCTCTGTCCTCTCTCTCCTGAGATGAGAGCTCAGCGGACTCTTTATTTATAATAATAATGGATATATACAAATAGATCTTCTCCTTACCTCCTAGGAAAAATAGGTTTTTTCCCCTTTTACACAATGATTTAATGCTGGAAGCTTTGTGATAAAATGTGAGATATATCTGTTTGTGAGGAATTTTGTGAGGGTCATGATGTAGCCGAGCGTGAGCTCGTTTTAAGGCTGAAATGCCTTAATTTTGTAACCGTTTTGTGTGATATATAAAACCTGGGTATAGTGTTTACGTTTATGTGCGTTTTATAATTGATTTAAATTCGTGTGTGTATTTTATAAATAAGAAATTCCGTATCATGACGTTTTAGACTTACATTGCCTGTTGCGTGTACTCTTGTGAATGTGGTTATCTAATGACACTGTTTTGGCCGAATCCAACTGGTTTCATTTTTCTCTTGCGAAATAATACCTCTCCATTGATATGGCTGGAAGATTAGTATATGAATCTCCTTCTGTTAAATGGAAATGCCAGCGTCTGGTTATTATGGCTTTGTGTATTTCTTAATTTGATGGAATCCATGTATGCTTCTAATTCGGTGCAAGAGGCTAATGTATTGAGAATAGATCTCGTCCGTATTGATTCGCCGCTTCCTCAAAATATCACATCCACTGAGCGCTTGAAACGAGCAATCCAACGCAGTCAAGAGAGATTCGAAAAGCTGCAGATCACGTCTTTGGTAATATTGCATGGGGATTTAAGCTCAGATAAGGTGATGCTCGATTCAAATGAAGATCCACGTTAATAACATTAAAGGTTTAAAAGCGCATGAAATGCTTCCGTTTAGGCTTGTGGGCCATAAACCACACGTCCAGGATCAATATTTTTAAAGAAGTTGGGATTTTTGGCAACCCCCAAAATCTCATTTTCATCAGTTGGTGGTATCAAAGGATCAGAACAAAAGAAAAGCGTGATTTAAAGCAGAAAAATAGATTTAAAAAACGATAAAGTAGATTTAAAGCATGCATGCATGAAGCATGATGGAAAAAGAAACACCTACAAGTTTGAGAAAGATGGTGTTAATCATACATTATTCCCTCTACCAGAAGAAGATGGACCGGGATAGAAGCCAGAATACCAGATTATATATTCCATTGCCCATTCTAGATAGGTCTTGGAATATGATAAGCATGGATTTTGTGTTGGGATTGCCAAAAGCTCAAAGAGGGTATGATTCAATCTTTGTTGTAGTAGATAGATTTTCAAAAATGGCACACTTTATTCCCTGTTATAAAACTAGTGATGCTTCTCACATTGCTAACTTGTTTTTTAAAGAAATTATAAGATTGCATCGATTGCCCAAAAGCATTGTTTCAGACAGGGATTCAAAGTTCGTGGGACATTTCTGGAGAACATTATGGAAGAAGTTGGGAACTAAGTTAAGTTTCAGCTCAGCCTATCATCCTCAGACTGATGGACAGATTGAAGTTGTGAACAGAAGTTTAGGCAATCTTTTGAGGAGCCTTACTGCAGAGCATCCAAAGCAATGGGATCAAGTATTGCCACAAGTTGAGTATGCATATAATGATTCACCAAATAGGAGCACAAGACAAAGTCCATTCCATATTGTTTTGGAATGCATCCTAGAGGAATATCTGAACTAAGAAATTTGGGGAAAGAAGAAATGAGGAGTGCAGAAGGTGAAGACTTTGCTTCCAGGATGCAATCAATACATGAACAGGTGAAACAGCAGCTGCAAGATAGCAACATCAAGTACAAAACCAGAGCAGACATGAAGAGAAGAGAAATGAATTTTGAAGTTGGAGACTTGGTTTTAGCACATCTCAGAAAGGAGAGATTTCCAAAAGGTGAATATAATAAGTTAAAATCTAAGAAAATTGGACCATGCAAGATACTGAGGAAGTTCTCTGCAAACGCTTATGAGATTGAATTGCCACCTGGTGTGGGAATATCACCAATTTTTAATGTGCAGACTTGTATAAATATGAAGATAAAACTACAAGTGATGCAATACATGATCAAGAGACTAGAGAGATTAACTGAGTAAAACAACTGCCCACAACAAGGAATCTACAGCCAGAAAGAATTCTAGACAAGAAGGTGCACAAGAAGACAAGGGGACGGGAATACTTCTAGTATCTGGTCAAATGGAAAGGACAGCCAATCAATGAAGCTACTTGGGTTACAGAAGATGTTCTACAGAAAATTGGCAAATCTATAGACCAGCTCATGGACAGGAGCCCATGAAGAATTTTGTCCTCAAGAGTCTGATGAAGGAGCATCTGATTCGGAGGAAAAATCTTCTGATTTATTCCACAAAATCAAAAAAAAAATCTACAGGCAAGGAGTGGGATCCTTTGCCTACTGTTTCTATGACTTTTTAGTTAAATTTAGGAAATATATAAGGAATAAAACATGCCATATTTTCTAGATAGGCTTAGAATAAGGCATGCTAGATTAGTTGTTATAAAAAAACAAAGAAAAGCTCAATTTACTATGTATTGCTACTTTTTCTATATGTGACTGCTTTTGTAGTAAGGCAGTTATGGATGAAAAAGGAAAAAGATGTTAAACTTAGCCGCCAAGGAGGGAAGATTCTCTCTCATGTAGAACTCCAGAATTAGAAATCTTTTGTGTGCATGAACAGCAGGAAGAATGGATTCAATTCGTAGCTCTTCAATGAAAAAAAACAGTGCCTGGAATTATGAAGAGGGCGCGTTTCTCTGTAGGGGATATTGGGCTATGTAATGACTGTGTGTTATAATTTTCTGTGCAGCTCATATATAAAGTTATTTTAGTATTGTTAACCACAGGACTGGATGTGTGTCTTAATAACTGCTGTGCGTGCGCTATTTTCATAGCAATTGTATTGCATGCTTGTGGAAATTTATAACTACTGTGCGTTCAGAACTTCAATTGTAAACTGGTAGAACTCTGTGGATTTTTATGGACAGTGGAACCTTAAGTTTAAAATTGCATCATTAATGCGTGGACAATGAAATGTTAGCAGAAAAAACCGTGTATAAATGTGTTGAGAGCGCACTGTGAACACGCTACAGGTTGTGTATTGTTATAATATTACATGTTGAAATTTGTGGTGTGCGTTTAAACCTCTGTGTGCACAATTACATATACATTGTTTCTATTATTAAGAACTGTGGTGTGTATATTCCAATTGCTGTGTGCGGAATGTTCATAAATTGGTGACAGCTTAATTATAAGTTTTTCCATCATTGCCATGCGTAGATTTTGGCATGGATATCCATCATACCAAATCGCAATTATAGCATGAGCTTAAGTTAAAATTGTTGTATAGCAGAGCCTTATTAACAGGAGGAACATAACTCTCTGTTTAATAATTCCTAGGTGTATGGACAGACACCTCCTGATTTAACCTAGATCCTCTGGACTTTATTCCTGAATGGATCTGATACCACTAATGATGGCGGGGTGCAGGCGTTAGAGATAATCTCTCCAATTTGGCTGCAAGATCCTCAACATCCACCTCTCTTTCACTTGTATTTTATTCTGGCGTATCAGTCATTAAATTGATTGCTTCATTCTTTTGTAAAGAAGCACAGTCCTCCTCAAATTTAACCGGATTGAAATTGATCTTTATATGAACGCACACCTGTTGACGTGAGATATAAAAATCGCCCTACAACAGTCAATTTAATATGCACATGAAGGCACAATTATACACACAATACACAAAATTATATCGCCAATGGCAATACGCACCGCTCCTAAACTTACAAGGGAAATCCTACCGCCGTTAGAGACTCAGTCCAAAGCAATTCATGGTATTGCGCTATCCATACAAATTTATACACACAGTGATATATTTTCAGGAAAAAACTTAAAATTTCCACGCATATCCGATCTCTAACTAGCACTATTCACACACAATAGCACACAGCTGTTTGTATTCTATCAAAACTATAAAGAATTCATTGCATATGGCTCCGCCCTCCACACAATACGCTGTCCACGCAATTTATAATACATAGCTCTTGGTATTCTATCAAAAACTATAAAGAAATTCAATGCATACACTCTACCCTCAAGCCAAGAATTGCCCTCAAACCAACGCTAAAGAATACGCAGCCCCTCATTTAATAACGCAGTCCTTCGACTTCATACTATAGCACCCAGTTCAATAACACTTTTGTAATCTTGATTCAACTCACAGAACAACAATCAATTTTTTAGATCCTTACTAAATCATAGAAATGGTGGATTTATTAAGTGAATCCAGTAATTTTCCCAATACAAACTATTACATAAACTCTGTTTTCATTCAAAGAGAGAGTTCATCATAAACTCTGGCCTCGCCTCTCCTGCCCATCATGCGGCCAAGTCCTTTTTTTATTCATATAGATATTTTTTCTCTTACAAAAGCAGCCTTTTACAACCTTTTACAAGGTAATTTAAGGTTTTTTTTACAATTTGGCTATATTATGAAAAGATAGCAAGTTTTATTCTCCATCTTATCCTACTTTTTAAAAAAATAACATGTTTTATTTTTTATCCTATTTTTAAACTAGAAAACATAGAAACTGCCGGCTTTTTTTTTTTTGTCTGAGTGGCATGCACCTGCATCAGACTCCCAAGGTTGAAAATGATCATGATCTCCTGATCATGCGTTTTAGTCCTTGTTCTTGTCTTCCAGGGTCCCACACTTTGTTCTGCAAGTTATCATCTGTTGTTGCTTGCTGCCTTTCTCCAGGTCTCCATATTTTATGTTGTCTTGCTCCACTAGCTACACTTTCATAATCTGTCCCTGTTTTCATCTTGCTGCTACTTCTGCTGCTTCTCTTCCTTGCTGACGTCTTCCTGCAAGACACTTTCAACATGATTCTTCTGATTAATTCAATTTCCTTGTCCAATAAATCTTCAAGCTGCTGATGTCTTGATGCCTGCTGAGCTAAGACGGTTTGCTCAGTTTTTACTATCACTTGCTGACTTCTTGCTTCTATGCTTATTTCTGTTTTGACTGCCACCCGATCATCCACACCCTCTTGTCCTCTGGAACATAAAACTTCTTCTCTCCTCAACTAAGTCAAATTTTCTGCACCAATACCTGCACTCACAAAACACTTGTTAGAATAAAATTTATAAGGCCTCAGTGCCTTATTTCCCTCTGCCAGCATTTCAGTGTACTGATCCCAAACATTCTTGAGATTATCACTCAGTTTATCCCTAGCAACATCTTCTCCGAGAATGCATCTGTATTTTGGTTCATAAAAATAAACCTCTTTATCTTCATTCATCTCTGCCTTTATATTCTGAATTCTTATCCTCTGTACTTCTAGTCTCTTCTCTAGAACAATTAACACCTGCCATAAACTTGTCATCTCTTTTGAGAAACTTTCTGTACAATCTTCAATACTTTCACAAGCCAAGCTTCCTGTTGTTACCATCTCATCACCTGCATTCATGCACAACTTGTCAGTTGGAAAACTACAAGTTTTAACAGTCTCCCTTGTCGGTTCAGATATCAGCTCTTCCAGTTGATCCTCTTCTTCATTCACATGAACTTTCTCTTGTACTGCAACAACAAAACCATTACTGCTTTCTTCTCCAATGTACTTATCTCCTGAAAGATTCTTTTCCATGTTTGTGGCAGCTTCACAAGATTGTGCATCGTTCTTAACACCTGTAATCACATCACAATTGTCATCTATACAAACACAAGAATTCACACTATCTAACTGATCCGAATTTACCTAATAACTCAAGGGATCATCAATGATCTTCTCCTCTGCTTCACCAATGAAAACCTCCCCTTCCAACTCAGCTGCTCTGATTTCTTCCCGTCTCAACTGTACATCCACTATCTGCTCCAACTATTCCTTTCCTCCAAATAACAGATTTTTTAGATCAATCTTCTGTCCCGGTCCATCTTCTTCTTGCAGAGGCAACAATGTATGATTGACACCATCATTTCCAAACTTGTAGGTGTTTCTCTTCCCATCATGCATGGCTGCTCTGTCATATTGCCAAGGTCTTCCAAGAAATATGTGACACACGTCCATAGGCATCACATCACAAACAATTTTATCTCTGTACTTGACCACTTGAAATCCCACTTCACACTGTTCACTTACCAACAGTTGATGTCCCCTTTTCAGCCATGACACTTTATAAGGTGTTGGATGCTTCATTGTCTTTAGCTTCAATTTCTCCACTACTTCTATAGAAACCAAATTATCAGTGCTGCCACTATCAAAGATCATTTGGCAACATTTTCCTTGGACTTTACAAACTGTCCTGAATAAAGCCTTCCTTTGTGGCGGTTCAGCCATCTGCTTTGCTGGTTTAAGTAAAACTTTATTAAGTACCAGAGACTCTCCTCTTTCTGGTGTATTCACTTCTTCTGTTACTGCTGCCACTGGTGCCTCTTTGATGCAGGTGCATGCCACTCAGACAAAAAAAAAAAGCCGGCAATTTCTATGTTTTCTAGTTTAAAAATAGGATAAAAAATAAAACATGTTATTTTTTTAAAAAGTAGGATAAGATGGAGAATAAAACTTGCTATCTTTTCATAAGATAGCCAAATTGTAAAAAAAAACCTTAAATTACCTTGTAAAAGGTTGTAAAACGCTGCTTTTGTAAGAGAAATATTATCTATATGAATAAAAAAGGACTTGGCCACATGCTGGGCAGGAGAGGCGAGGCCAGAGTTTATGATGAACTCTCTCTTTGAATGAAAACAGAGTTTATGTAATAGTTTGTATTGGGAAAATTACTAGATTCACTTAATAAATCCGCCATTTCTACGAATTAGTAAGGATTTAAAAAATTTGATTGTTGTTCTGTGAGTTGAATCTAGATTACAAAAGTGTTATTGAACTGGGCGCTATAGTATGAAGTGGAAGGACTGTGTTATTAAATGAGGGGCTGGGTATTCTTCAGCGCTGGTTTGAAGGCGATTCTTGGCTTGAGGGCAGAGTGTATGCATTGAATTTCTTTATAGTTTTTTATAGAATACCGAGAGATGTGCATTATAAATTGTGTGGACAGCGTATTGAGTGGAGGGCAGAGCCATATGCATTGAATTCTTTATAGTTTTGATAGAATACAAATAGTTGTGTGCTATTGTGTGTGAACAGTGCTAGTTAGAGACCGGATATGCGTGGAACTTTTAAGTTTTTTCTTGAAAATATATCACTGTGTGTATAAATTTGTATGGACAGTGCAATACCATGAATTGCTTTGGACCGAGTCTCTAACGGCGGTAGGATTTCCCTTGTAAGTTTAGGAGCGGTGCGTATTGCCATTGGCGATATAATTGTGTGTATAGTTGTGCCTTCATGTGCGTATTAAATTGACTATTGTAGGGCGATTTTTATATCTCACCTCAACAGCTGTGCGTTCATATAAAGATCAATTTCAATCCGGTTAAATTTGAGGAGGACTGTGCTTCTTTACAAAAGAATGAAGCAATCAATTTAATGACTGATACGACAGAAGAAAATACAAGGGAAAGAGAGGTGGGTGTTGAGGAGCTTGCAGCCAAATTGGAGAAATTATCTCTAACGCCTGCATCCCCGCCATCACTCTTCCTCAGCTGAAGCCACAATTGCATTCCTCTACTTTATTTCTGCATTCTCTGGGCACTCAAAAGCTCTATGTCCCGGTTTGTTACATATGTAACATCTTATTTCTCTGCCTCTTCCTCTGCCTCCTCTTCCTCTGGAAAAACTCTCTCTGCCTCTTGCGTCACCTCCTCTGGGTGCATGCAGGGTTGAGCTACTGCTAGCTCCATCTTTAGGTGCTGTAGACCTTCCTCTACAACCTTGACTTCCTTTCCCTCTGAAAGTCCCTCTCCCTCTGGCAGACTGCTTCCTCATGAGTTTTTCTTCAGCCTTCAGTGCTATCTGATAGGCTTCCTCTACTGTTTTTGGAGACAGTAAACTTATTTCATCCTGAATGTCCATTCTGAGGCCATTCATATATCTAGCCACTTTTTCATCTGTGTCTTGGGCTTCTCTAGCTCTTATACTCACCTTATAGAACTCTTCTATATACTCTTTTACCGTCAAAGCTCTCTGCCTGAGATTTTGCATTTGCCTAAACAATGTCTGTTGATAGTTACTAGGCAAAAATTTACCTTTTAACTTTGCTACCTTTCTACTCCAATTCTTGATTCGCTGCTTACCCAGTCTCTTCCTTTCCGCCTGCACACCATCCCACCAGAGCGTTGCATGGCCTTTTAGTTTGGTGACAGCAAACTTTACCTTCTTCTCATATTCTGTTTCTTCATAATCGAAGAATTTCTCCATGCTATTAATCCAGTCGATTAATTCTTCTGGATTCAGTTCTCCTTGGTAGATCAGCACTAATTGATTCCATGGCCTGGTTGTGGACTTCAACACTGACTGGAAGAACCTCATCTCAGGAGTAACCTGTACAGCTTCCTCCTTTGTAGCTTCAACTTCGGGCTCACTGACATCTCCGTCATCTATGTTCTTGTCTGAGGTTAACGCATCCAATCTAGCTCGCAACTCTTCTATGCTTTCCATTATTTCAATGTTTGCAACAGGCCGTCCTCTTCCACCACGTCCTCGTCCTCTTCAAACTCTGAAAGCCATCCTTCTCCTGCTCCTGAGATTCAATTCTATGTCAGTTGCTGGCTCTGATACCACTAATGATGGCGGGGATGCAGGTGTTAGAGATAATCTCTCCAATTTGGCTGCAAGCTCCTCAACATCCACCTCTCTTTCCCTTGTATTTTCTTCTGGCGTATCAGTCATTAAATTGATTGCTTCATTCTTTTGTAAAGAAGCACAGTCCTCCTCAAATTTAATCGGATTGAAATTGATCTTTATATGAATGCACAGCTGTTGAGGTGAGATATAAAAATCGCCCTACAACAGTCAATTTAATACGCACATGAAGGCACAATTATACACACAATACACACAATTATGTCGCCAATGGCAATACGCACTGCTCCTAAACTTACAAGCGAAATCCTACTGCCGTTAGAGACTCGGTCCAAAGCAATTCATGGTATTGCGCTGTCCATACAAATTTATACACACAGTGATATATTTTCACGAAAAAACTTAAAAGTTCCACGCATATCCGGTCTCTAACCAACACTGTTCACACACAATAGCACACATCTATCTGTATTCTATCAAAACTATAAGGAATTCAATGCATATGGCTCCGCCCTCCACACAATACGCTGTCCACATAATTTATAATGCACAGCTCTTGGTATTCTATCAAAAACTATAAAGAAATTCAATGCATACACTCTGCCCTCGAGCCAAGAATCGCCTTCAAACCAGCGTTGAAGAATACGCAGCCCCTCATTTAATAACGCAGTCCTTCCACTTCATACTATAGCACCCAGTTCAATAACACTTTTGTAATATGGATTCAACTCATAGAACAACAATCAATTTTTTTAAATCCTTACTAAATCATAGATATGGTGGATTTATTAAGTGAATCCAATAATTTTCCCAATAAAAACTATTACATGCACTGAGCGCTTGAAACGAGCAACCCAACGCAGTCAAGAGAGATTCGAAAAGCTGCAGATCACGTCTTTGGTAATATTGCATGGGGATTTAAGCTCAGATAAGGTGATGCTCGATTCAAATGAAGATCCACGTTAATAACATTAAAGGCTTAAAAGCGCATGAAACGCTTCCGTTTAGGCTTGTGGGCCATAAACCACAAGTCCAGGATCAAGATTTTTAAAGAAATTGGGATTTTGGGCAACCCCCAAAATCTCATTTTCATCAGTTGGTATCAGAGCAGGGAAAGGATTCCTGAGAGAAGAAAGAAGAGTGCGAGTAGAAGAGGAAAGAGGTACAGTTGTATTAAAGATGGAGAGCTTATGGTCTTGCTATTGTGTAGATGGCGGCAACGGAAGGTGAGAAGATTTGCAACAACCTAGAGAAGGATTCCAAAAGACCGAGTGCGAAGGGCTTGGTGAGGTATCTTGTAACAGAGGAGGCTGTTACTGCAGAGGTTGGTTGTAGCTCACAGAGTTCTAGTGAAGGAATGCAGTGGATAAAATTGCTAAAGACCAGGAGAAGCATATGACCAGGAGGTCATAAATTTTTGTGCCTCGAGAGTCTGATGCGGGAGCAACCAGCAAGAAAGCAAGCAAACGTGGACCAGAGGATCAGAACAAAAGAAAAGCGTGATTTAAAGTAGAAAAATAGATTTAAAAAGCATAAAGCAGATTTAAAGCGTGCATGCATGAAGCTTTTGTGGAGAAAATGAGGAGAGGATAGGATTGATCCTTCCTAAAATTCTTATATAAATGTAATGTGATAGGATGTAAGATATATTTGTTTGTGAGGAATTTTGTGAGGTTCAAGATGTAGTCGAGCGTGAGCTTGTTTTAAGGCTGAAATGCCTTAATTTTGTAACCGTTTTGTGTGATATATAAAACCTGGGTGTAGTGTTTACGTTTATGTGCATTTTATAATTGATTTAAATTCATGTGTGTATTTTATAAATAAGTTAAATTCCGTATCGTGACGTTTTAGACTTACATTGCCTGCTGCGTGTACTCTTGTGAATGTGGTTATCTAATGACACTGTTTTGTCCGAATGCAACCGGTTTCATTTTTCTCTTGTGAAACAATACCTCTTCATTGATATGGCTGGAAGATTAGTATATGAATCTCCTTATGTTAAATGGAAATGCCAACATCTAGTTATTATGGCTCTGTGTATTTCTTAATTTGATGGAATCCATGTATGCTTCTAATTCGGTGCAGGAGGCTAATGTATTGAGAATAGATCTCGTCCGTATTTTTTTTTTCCACGGGAAAAATCGTAATTTTATTCAAAATTGAGTAAAATTACATGTTGTAGATGCTATAATAGCATATGCGTTATCAAACTTGTTTTGCTAAGAACATGATCTAAAAATAAGCTGTCTATGCCTTCCTACCTTTCTTTTTCTCCACCTTCTACCAACCTTCATTGTTGGGTGTGGCAGTTACAATAGTCATTTGAGGTTCATTTGTATCAGCCATGATTTCTTTTTCAGAATCTGATCCCGATGAAGAGTGTGCTCTCTCGCTGCCCCCGACTTCCTGTCCTGTGTTCTCATATTGCTGCTGTGACTTGCTGTCATTTGGATTTGTAGCATATCCAATCAAATTTCCATTATTCTGTGGGTATTGTGTGCTGCTTTCATTTTTGATTTCTGGATTATTTCCTTCTTCTGCAACTTCTTGAGGTACGGTGTTGTCTTCCTTCTTCTGTTCCTCTTCTATATCCTCCGTCCATGTGGCTGAAAACTGCCACCCTTTTGGTTTTGTGGGCTGTCTTCTTTTCCTTTTTTTTTTTTATTTTGAGGGCATGCACTCTAAAGATAACCAGTTTGTCGACATATACGGCAGCGAAAGGCAATGTTTCCGTAATCAAGTGGCTGTGTCCATTGCTTTCCATTGTGGAGTAAGAGGATGTGTTCCGGTAGGCCTTGACTGAGATCGACCTCCACACAGATCCTGACGAAAGTGTAGATATCCTTTGATAGTCGTTCGTTGTCCACTTTTAGGAAAGTCCCCAAAACGTTGCCAATTCCTTCTAGTACTTTGTAGTGCCAAAAGTGTATTGGTAAATTGAACAGTTTTACCCATACAAGCATTTTGGAGACTACCATGTTGTTGGGGTCGAAATCTGGGAACCAAGGTTTGATAAACAGGCCTGCATTGCCCCAGAACCATGGCCCTTCGTTTAATGCATATTCCTTGTCCTTTATGGTGTCAAATTTGACAATGAAGAATCCCTTTGAACATAAATGGATGTCACAGTTTTCTGTCCATATGGAATAGATCCATTGACGGAGAGCTTCTGGTTTGGGCCAGAATCCATTGAATCTGCAAATCACTGCTTTGGTTAGATAATCAGTGTGTATTTCATTTACCTCTGGTATAGCAATTGTTAAGGCTGGATTATGTGATGTCTGCTCAACAATGTAGGTCCCAGGTACTGTAGTTTGCTATTCTGTTTTCATTTGTGGTTCCACCTTCCCTTTTAGTGCATCTTTGAAGGATGCAGGTCCTTTTGAGCTTGTGCCGGGACAGCCTCCGCGTATCCTTGTGCTAAGGAATATTGTTGAGTTCTTTCCTATTCCATATTCTGTTAGTTTGTGATCTTCCTGCAATACTTTTCATGAGTAGAGAAGAAGTTGTTTGCATGGAGGGATTCCAGTTCTTTCTTGTATCTTCTGTTTGAGGATGTTTGTCACCTCCCCTTTTCCTATGCTGATGCATATGGTAATTCCTTCCATGGATCTGATGAAGAGATTATTTTTTGTTTCTTCCCGCATAACCATTGCAGATGTTGTTTGACTTGTTATCTTTTCCATTTTAATCAACTCCTCTCTCTGTTCCCTGATTCGATCTATGATCTGAATCTGTGATCCAGATCTATGAGGGGTTTCCTTGTTATCTCTCATCCAGATGTGTTGTTTTGCGATCAGTTCTTTTACAGCATTGACTACTATAGATCGCTGTGGGTCCAGAGCCAAGCTCTCACCCCATGCTTGGTCATCAAACAAATTGGTTGTGAGCTTCCATAAGGTGTCAGATCGGGCCCGCTACTTTCCAAGAGGGAGTAGGGGACCAGTCTGCCAGATCGATTGTCCAAAAACGCAGGCGCTGCTTCCAATCCTGGGCATAACCCTCGCTGGGGGAAGCGCAGCTGTCCGATACTGTTTTGGGTCCAACTGATTTGATACAGATGGCCAAGAGCATTGAAAGATGGAACCCAGATCCGTCCTGAATGATGCATCTTGTACCGAGAAACGGAGGTAAAATTCCAATCTTTGTTTGTATTATTCCAAATCTTGAGGCTGCTCTCCGGTGGTAGATCCAGACCAAACCCGAATGGAGAGATCATACTCTGCGCATCCATTTGCCAAGCCCGCATCCATTTCTAACCCTTGTTGTTCTATGAGATTAACGACAACACAAACGAGATCTACTGTAACCCTGAGAAACACCATCACCGACGCCTCCATTTGATATTGGTTGGGGTCCATCATATTTGATGCAAGAAGCTGAGAACCATCTCGTCTGTATTGATTCGCCGCTTCCTCAAAATATCACATCCACTGAGCTCTTGAAATGAGCAATCCAACGTAGTCAAGAGAGATTCCAAAACCTGCAGATCACGTCTTTGGTAATATTGCATGGGGATTTAAGCTCAGATAAGGTGATGCTCGATTCAAAAGAAGATCCACGTTAATAACATTAAAGGTTTAAAAGCACATGAAACGCTTCCGTTTAGGCTTGTGGGCCATAAACCACAGGTCCAGGATCAAGATTTTTAAAGAAATTGGGATTTTGGGCAACCCCCAAAATCTGATTTTCATCAATGTCTGATGCAGGAGCATCTGATTCGGAGGAAAAATCTTCTGATTTATTCCACAAAATCTAAAAAAAAATCTACAGGCAAGGAGTGGGATCCTTTGCCTACTGTTTCTATGTCTTTTTAGTTAAATTTAGGAAATAGATAAGGAATAAAACATGCCATCTTTTCTAGATAGGCTTAGAATAAGGCATGCTAGATTAGTTGTTATAAAAAAACAAAGAAAAGCTCAATTTACTATGTATTGCTACTTTTTCTATATGTGACTGCTTTTGTAATAAGGCAACTATGGATGAAAAAGGAAAAAGATGTTAAACTTAGCCGCCAAGGAGAGAAGATTCTCTCTGATGTAGAACTCCAGAATTAGAAATATGTTGTGTGCATGAACAGTAGGAGGAATGTATTCAATTCGCAACTCTTCAATGAAAAAAAAACAGGGCCTGGAATTATGAAGAGGGTGCGTTTCTGTGTAGGGGATATTGGGCTATGTAATGACTGTGTGTTATAATTTTCTGTGCAGCTCATATATAAAGTTGTTTTAGTATTGTTAACCACAGGACTGGATGTGCGTCTTAATAATTGCTGTGCGTGTGCTATTTTCATAGCAATTGTATTGTATGCCTGTGGAAATTTATAACTACTGTGTGTTCAGAACTTCAATTGTAAACTGGTAGAACTGTGTGGATTTTTATGGACAGCGGAACCTTAAGTTTGGAATTGCATCATTAATGCATGGACAGTGAAACGTTGGCGGAAAAAACCATGTATAAATGTGTTGAGAGCGCAGTGTGAACACGCTACAGGTTGTGTATTGTTATAATATTACATGTTGAAATTTGTGGTGTGTGTTTAAACCTTTGTGCACACAATTATATATACATTGTTTCTATTATTAAGAACTGTGGTGTGTATATTCCGAAATTTACTCTTGCATTTAGATTCTTCATGGCCAAATTTGTTATAGATTGAACATTCTATTTCATTTTCAAGAAAAGTTATTATAGGAGCTTTTCTTCATCCCTGTCACATTCCTTTGATTTCGTGTTTCTCTAGTCATGATAGTTTTGTAAGAAACATATTGAGTACCTTTGTGTCCAAAATTATGACATGAGAAACATTGACCATCAAAGAAGTTCTTGCGATTATCGAATCTACTGACCTGTTGATTGTAGTTGAAGTTCCTCCTACTGACTTGTTGATTGTAGTTTCTATTGATATTATTTGAAGTATATTGAGTATGATTTATCTGAGATTGATTGTGGCTTATGTTAATCCTTGAATTAAATTGAGCCTAATTTACCTGGTGATCTTCTTTATGCCTTTGCTGATGATTGTCGAACTGTTCACTACTCTTTGCTGCATCAAGATAGCTTTTAGTGGAGGTTGACAGCTTCTGTGATTGAGATGTTTCTTCAGTATATCCAAGACCTGTCTTTATGAGAGGAGAGCAGTTCACTTTGATAATTTCATTTAAGGTTTCTGATCCTTTAGCAAGTCTAATATTAAGAGCTTTTGTTTTCTCAAGATCCTTTCTTAAACCAACAATTTCACATTCTAGTTTTTCATTGTGTTTTTCTCTTTCAGCAAGTTGGTATGTCAAGGTATCTATAATCATATTATGTTCTTCTAAACAAATTTTGAGTTTAGAGATTTCTTCATAAAGGTCATCTTTATCTAAAGGATCCAAGAAATCATCATCTTGATAAGCCATCAGAAGTATATAGTCATTACTATTTTCATCTTCATCACTATTTGATAAACCATCGCTATCTTCATGAATATAGTAGCTATTTTTACTTACACTTTGTTTTCTATTCCATTTTGCAGTTTCCTCCCGTTTATCATATTTATCTTTATGAGGACATTTGGTAGCATAATTACCAACTCTACCACAGGCAAAACATTTGAAAGGTAGTTTACCTCTAAATCTACTAGAACCCCATTGAAGATTCTTGACAAAGTTCGCTTCCTCTTCTTCTTCTAAAGTGTGTCCTGATCCATTGAGTTCTTATTTTCTTTTTACTAAAGCTTTAAATGCAGCTTCTCTCATATCTGATGGACCTCCTTTTCTCATCTCAAAGGCAGTTAAGATTCCAAGAAGTTGTGTCATAGTAATAGTTTGTAGACCCTGCTTTTCTTCTATGGCAAGTACTTTTGATTCAAATTTAGCATATAAGGATCTTAAAACTTTTTCAACTAAGGTAGCTTTATTTATCTCTTCACCCATGCAATTAACAATCTCATCTATACGTAAGAAGTAACTAGCTACACTTTCATCATTATGCATCTTGAGAGTTTCATATTGAATTCTAAGAGTTTGCAGTTTAGCACGTTTTACCTGAGAGTCTCCTTCGTAGCTTAGAATGACTTTGTCCCATATTTATTTGGCTGATTTGAGCTGCATAACTTTGACAAACTCTGATTGTGACAGACTTCCCAATAATGTATTAACAACCTTGGTATTGATTTCATATTACTTTTTACCTACTGCATCTGTAGGAATTGTTGATGGAAATGTATATCCTCCTTCCACGATTTCACAGACATTTGTTCCAAGAGATTGAATATAGGCTGTGGTTCTTACCTTCCAATAAACAAGTTGCTCCCATCAAAGATTGGTGGTCTGATGGATCCCCCACTTTCTTAATTACTCATGATGATGGATCTTCCTTTAAGTGATCAAGCTTCTTCTGAAGGACTTTCTCTGATACCAATTGTTGGAAATAATACTAAGAGGGGAGGTGAATCAGTATTATCAAACTAATAATTTTTCATTTCCATAATCAGATTCATATACACTACTTCAGTTAAGGGAACTCGCGTGTACACGCAACTATGTTTAGAGAAACCAGCATATATCCAACAAACTTATGATTCAATTAATTCATCATATATTGATCTTTAATTAGTGCATCGTAACCATATAAATAGTAACTAGGTGCAATAAAAACAGAACAAATCATCACATATAAAAATACACATGAACACCAAGATATAAGGTGGAAACCTAATGTGGGGGAAAACCACCTGCTGCAATCATCTCTGTCTTCTATTAATGATAAGAGAATTTTGTTTACAATTTTTGTACTGGTGCAGTCTTATACTAGTACGCAGGATTCTACCTGCAGAAGGCTACAACCTTCTCTTGTTCTCCAGCTTCTATTGGAAGGGAGCAATGACCCTCTTGCTCTCGTACTAGCTGATATGTTTACTAGTACATAGGTGTCAGCCTATAGAAGGCTACAACCTTCTCCTTTCTTCCAAGGACCAAGTGTCATTAATTTTTAGACTGGATCCATCAACAACATCTTTCAATCATCAAATATATCTGCATCAACCTATCTCCTTTTGAACCAACCATAACTGAATCAATCAATCACTCCATCACTCTGATCATTTAGAATGTTGTCACCAGAATATAGTAACTAGAACCCAAGCAATAACCCAGAACACTGCAACAACAAACAGAAGTAACTAAAACATATTTTATAAGGTATGCGCTACTTCCATGTGTAGAACCTGCGTGTATACATGCATTCCTGAAAGCGAACCAGCGTGAAAATCTGCAAATCAAATTTATGATGTATACGCCTTTTTGATATGAAGAACCAACATGTGTACGCTTCTTTTCTGAAGTGAACCTATGTACAGATCTGTAAAAGATGATTTAAACATAACAACTATTCTAGACTTCAGTCATACCCAGATCATCATTTTTACAGACTACAACATGCGCCAGTTATTCAGATACATGATCAAACCACATAAAGATAATTCACTTCAAGCCTTAGGATCCTAATACATCATTAGATCTTATCATTCATCAAGCGCTAAGGTTCTTCATCGGTTCAGATCTAACATGACACCATAAGCCAAGAAACTACATATTAGATCTCACATTATATCACATATTTGATACTTGCACACCTGGACTAATGATCTTCTCCTCCTTTTATAGTTTTAGGCCTTTCTCAATACCATGGACCAAAACAACTTAGGACCAATACCTTGGACCAAATACTTGGGGTCAATACCTCGTGCCCAATACCTTGGACAAATACCATGGACCAAATACTTCAGACCAAGCATTTAGTTTTCCAAGGTATACGCACCTTTCCTTTTGTGAAAGTGCATGTGTACGTATATGCAACTTGTATACAGTGAACCCATGTGTACACATGGCTTGGTTAATGGTGAACATGTATATACCTCTCTTTCTTCATGCTGTGTAGTCTAGTCTGTCATCTGAGTGAGTTGCTTTCTAAACTAATTCCTTGAAGCTGCCCTGCACATCTGATATCTCTTCTTTAGATTCATCTAGTTACCATATACAAGAGAGTTGTTCTGCTACAAGTGGTTTCCTATCAAGTACAATACATACATCACAATGCCAACAAACAAGGATCCTATGAGCCAATCGTTCATGTTGTCAATGTAGTGCCCACATGACACAGACATTTGATGGTCTATCATAGACAAACACTCTATGATGGGTTTCAAATATACCCAACCTATGAAAACGAGCTACATTCTATTGCCGAAGCTTGTAAGTAGTGGAATGAATATATTATACCAAAGGAAATGGCCATCCACACCAATTGTAGGCCTTTTCCTACTCTAGATAATCCTTGGGAGTTAGTGCCCCTCGATTTTATGTCATGTTTTCCCTCAACCAAGCATGGTAACATATGTGTTTTTGTTGTTGTTGATTACTTCCTTAGGATGGGAATTTTGGCACCTTATAAGAATATTGTCGCAACAAAATCCACTCATAAGTTATTCTTCAAGCATATTTTGGTTCACTTTGGGTTTCCAAAGACCATATTTCTTGATAGGATAATAGGTTCCTTAGTATTTTTTGGTTTAACCTTTGGTCCATGATGGACATCATGCTAGACCAGATCCACTACCTTCCATCCCTTGATTGATAAATAAAAATTAGTATTCAATAGTATTATTATAGATGTCTTTAGAGTATACAATTGTGAGAATCCATACACATGTGTTGAAAACCTCCATGCTTTTAACATAAATTCGACATAGCTCTTGATATTTCTATTGGCCACAAGCCTTTTCAGGTGTGCTTGGGGTCACGACAATTGGAACAAATTGATGTAGCTATATTTATGGTATAACACAATAAGATACCTCCTATACTTGGAACGAAATAAGTAAAACAACCAATTTTGAGGAATGTATCCAACAAATTCAACAATGAGTTTATGATATTTTTTAGGAAGTTGCCAACTCCAAGTACAAGTAGATACACAATCCATTGGGTTCCAAATAAGTTTCAAGTTGTTGACGAGTTATGGTTGGACTTGCATAAAGGGCAATTGAAAAACTCCCATAAGAAGCACATACCATTTTGACACAAGCCTTACACCATCACTAGTGCTATGGTTGATAATTCTTTTGAGGATAACCCTAGGGTGATTTATATTACTTCAAAAGTAGATATATGTTAAGATGATTTAGGGTTGATGAAATGCGTGTCTAGAAAAAGTTTCTTTAAAAAATAAAAAAAAATGATCACACCATCACTCACATAAATTATTTTCATATTCTACTTGACATTAGATAAATACAAAAATTATCATGATATTCTACTTAACATTAGATAACTACAAAAGAGAGATTTTAAGAATTGACATTTTTACAATTTATTTTATATCAAAGTATGTGAATCATTATGACTAAATGTTTTAAATATTACACTGCTCTAATATTGTTTCTCTTATGACTATATTTTAAAATATTATCACTATAATATTATTTCTCTTACAAGCTTGAGAGCTTGTGTGTATGAGAAGACCATTGCAGGTGGGCCATATCTTTGCCTTCTTGTTTCACAGTCCTCTCTACCTCAAGTTTCCATAACCTAAAACATTTTTTTTTTCCATTTGAGGGATGAAATGTCCTTCGCCAATGAGGGGGTGGGGGAGGGGGACAAAGGTTGAAACCACGACTCTTGCAATCCATCTCAATCTCAAATCATACACAGATGCAAGCACAGATGAATGTGAGGGATCAGATTCGAAACCCACCATCGTGGCTATTGTGACGGTGTTGTTGAAGGAGTTACGACGAAAATGTGAATCGAGATGGATTAAAGAAAACTCCACTACGTTTTTCCAAGGCATTCAGGGATGGAACAAGAGGTATGCATTCAATATTTCTGTTTTCAGATTTGATGGCCTCCTATTACCTATTACTGGTGTTATTGG
>APFE030877536.1:0-27473 GCA_000404065.3 Pinus taeda
CTACTTTCTAATCGTGCTTTACACAGTACTATGTGATATAGGCAGAGAGTTAGAAAGAGCAAAATATTATCACTAGTCTTTAAAGTAGATTTTCACATTTTTATCAGTTATTAGACTTACTTTTAGCTACTTCTTAATCGTGTCTTACACAGTACTATGTGTTAGAGGCAGAGAGTTAGGAAGAGATAAACATTATCATTGGTCTTTTAAGTGATTTTGTTTTTATTTGCAGCAATATGAATGGTGTCTAATACTACTAGAAAGTGGTTCTTTGCTTTCAAGTTCATTTTAATTCATTTATTTCCTTCAAGTTTTCCCTTTTCAGCAAGTAGTTAGAAACCACTAATCACACACCCTCACTCATCTAGAATTCACTCCACACACACCATCACTCATTTGTTTATAAATACATCACTCCATCTAGGAAGATAAATTAATCACAAACAACACCCCCAAACGACAAAAAGCTTTAAGAGGTTGCTTAAGTACATATAGTACACCTTCACTTCATGAGCTTACGAGCCCCAGGTTGACAATTAATGATATCAATTTAGGAATACTAAATTGACCAAACACTTGATAACAATTTATGGAGTCTTTTACTTTTTCTTATTATCTTAATATTCTTCTTCTTATTATTAATGCATGTGTGTGTACTTCATCAAACTGTTATCAAAACATAAGAACAAGAACATAAGATGTTGGCTCTCTGCTAGGCCAAAACCTCTCTTCTCTTGAGAGGAGAACCCTTTCATGAATTTTTCTTATTGAAGCTTCTATTGATCAATGCCAAATCATAGAACTGATAAGAAGATCCTCCAAGCACTAGTCAAGTACTCTCCTCTTTTTTGCACTTTGTTTTTCGACGCATTGGTTTCCTCCTTCCAACACTTTTCTCCTCAGTACCTTGTCTTCATTCTTTATTTCTTGTCCAGAGATAGACCTTCCTTGAGTGAGCCTTCTAGATAAGGTGTTACTCTTATATACCTTTCTCAAGTAGACTTGTTGTTTGGCCAACCAAGATACTTCTTGAGATATGAGTGTATGATTGTAATGTTGTTCTACTACCCTAGTTTCTCGTATGTGTGGGAGGATCACTAGGTGTTATGTGCCCTTCTCTCCTTCACTTGAGTAGGAGGCCTTATAGTCCTATATTTAACCCAAAATGAAGATATATGGGTGACTATGAATTGTTTCTGTCCTAGCAGTAGGGACAACCCTTTGTTTCCTTGCATGTGTGACTACTGTACGATTCAAAGCAACCCTAGTAACTTCACTATTCTTCCTTTCTTATTTGCTTGAGTTGGAGGTCCTTTAGGCCTATGTTATTAGCCCACTTAATGAAGTTTGTGGGTCTGTGATAGAGGGATGATATGATGGCAGGGATACCCTCTCCTTCTTCACACATATGACTATCTTTTAGCTCTAGAACAAACCTTCAAAGCTTTGTTATTTATTCCTCCTTCTTTGCTACACTTGGAGATCTATTCCCTTGAATTTGTTGTACCATTTACTCGTCCTCTTTATAGATGATTTCATAGATGATGTTCTTATTCTTTGAGGAGGTCGAATGGCTCCTTATATAGGAATCTGTCTCCTTCTTTCAGCCTTACTAGAGGCTAACATGAAGACTTGAGGTTGACTTGCTTGACATAATTCAGATTGCTTCTTTTGGTGGTTCCATTGCTTGGAGGAGGCTTATGAATTTTCTTGGAGGTCTTCTTATGACCCTAATACATATTATTAAATGGTGTACCAATCCCTTAAGGTATTTAACCTTGAATATTTGACTCCCCTATAGCACTTTAACTAATGCTAGACCTATTTCAATGAGCAAGAAACTCATTGACATATATTATAAAAATAATATTTATTTTCTTAAATAAGTACAAATATCAAAAGTACATTTATGAAGACCGAACCTAGTTACCTTTCGTTCAACATGGAGTTGTGCTTGCTTCCTTACCTTCACTATCTGAATCTATTTCTTCTAAATCTATTGACCTCATATATGGATTCTCTTCACCATATGATTTCATATTTCTTTTAGAGGACTCAGGTTGTGAAGTTATTTCATCTACTATCACAAAAATTCAATCCTCAATCTTCGTTTTTTGCTTGTTGTAACACTTATATCCTTTACTTCGAGTAGTATACCTGAGTAATATTCCATCATCAACGTGAGAGTAAAAATTTCCAAGATTCTTATCATTCCTTTTGATAAAGCACCTGTTCCCAAACACCTTGAGGTGTTTAACTGATGAAGGCATTCCCTTCCACAACCCATAGGGATTTTTATTAATATTAGGCTTGAGTTGAGTTCTGTTTGATAGATACACTGTTGCCTGTGCTGCTTCTCCCCAGAAGATGTGATACACATTTGTTTCGTCCAACATTGCTCTCTCCCTATCCTATATTGTTTTGTTCTTTATTTCCAATACTCCATTTTGCTGTGGAGTTCTAGCCACTAAATACTGCCTTCTAATGCCATGTTCTTCACAAAATTCTTTGAACTCTCTTGAAGTGTACTCTCCTCCTCTGTATGATCTTAAGCATTTTATCTTTAAGTCCTTCTCATTTTCGAAAATTCTTAAATGCTTCTTACTTTTCTTTTAAGATCACAATCCAAATGCACTGATAAAATCATCAATGAGCATCATGAAATACCTTTCTCCTTTTTGGGTTTTTCTCTATTTAGGCCACAAATATCTATGTGAATGAACTCTAGTGGTCTAGATAAGGAGAACTATTTTGACTGGAAATGAGTCCTAGCCTGCTTGCCAAATTGGAATGACTTGCAGATTGAGTTATCAGGCCTTGACAGTCCTTATAATCCTCTCACAACTCCCATCTTGCTAAATTTTATCAAATTGTCAAAATTCATATGGCCAAGCCTCTTGTGCCACAACCATGCTTCATTTGTTTTTCCTAATTAGTATTTAACCCTAGAAACATCAAACACATATACATTATTGTGGGTTTTGATTGCTTTTCCCACCAAATTTCCATTCTTCATGTTGTGGATTTGATAATCCTTCGTTCAAAAGGTCACATCATAGCCATGATCACACATTTAGATAACACTAAGAATATTTTTCTTAAGACCTTCCACATACAACACATTTTGTTCTTTTTTCTTTTGATCAAGGTTGATTATGCCTTTACCCTTAATTCTTGCTAGAGCATTGTTTCCGAAGGTGGCATTTTTTACTTTGTCCTTTTATTTTAGTGACATAAATTTGATTTTATCCCCAGTCATATGTTTGGAACAACCACTATCCACATACCATCTGTTCTCTTGATTATGGGCTGATAGAGCGAGTCCACACTGTATGCTCTTTTTAGTATTCTGTTTCCATCTCCACTTATCTTTTTGGATAGTTGATTGTCTAATATTTTGTAACTTAGATAGGTATTCAAAAATTCTTTTGCACTCACTTGCTTTGTGCCCAAAATAATTACATTTGAAGCATTCTACCTTGCTTAACATTGGAGAGAATAATTTTTGATCTTTGAGAGGGGAGTTTTGAGATCTAAAATTATGATACTTCTTATACTTAGGATTTTCATCTCTTTCAACTTTGATCCTTCTACAATCATCAAATTTATGTCGAAAGATATCACATGTATAACAATGACCATAAAATAAATAGGCATTCCTATTTTTCAAAGACTTATGAGTTTGTGCATGAAGATACCCTTGTTGTATGGGTTGTTGATTTGTTCTCTCTTGATGATCTCCTATTTTCCTTGCTACTCTTTTGTCTTCATTGACTCTTCCTCAAGGATTCTTTGCATAACTCTATGGTTATTCAAATATTGCGTACCTAAAAGTTTTCTTTTCCATAGAAAATCCCTATGTCTTTGAGTATCCCAGACCTATTTTGATTTCTGAGGGCCTTTGGCTTTTTAGAATCTGATATAGTTTCCTTGTTGCTTCTGCAAATGTTTCATTTAAACCCTTCTCGCTCTTTATCCCCTTAAGATATTTTCTTAAAGAGACAACCTCTACCTCAAGAATCTAATAATTCCCTCCCATTGATGGATCAAACCTTGAAGAACCTCTTCTTTTCGTTTAGGTTCATCTAGTTTAACTTTCGAAGACATAATTTCATCTTTGCATGTTTTTGAGATCATTTCCTTCCATATTGTTAGGATATTCTGACACATAGGAAATAGTTAAGTATAACTTGGTCTAGTATAGATTTAGGTAAAGTGTGTTTCTTTACTTTTTACTTTTGTAACTTATAATCCGACGGTCATGATATGTTCTAGACATGAAGTGATCCGACAGTTCATTCTCTCCTCGGTATTACCGACACTTGATCCATGATCTCTATTTAAAGATCATGGAGGGTCATTTGTAAGGTGACCATTCATGAAAGGATCTTATGTAAAATTTCTTCCTTTTACATTAATAAATTTACTGAAGTGGTCGCGTTGGCTCAAGCTGTGGAACGTTTCCCTCTTTGAGGGTTTTAACTACGTTAGGAATACTAGTGTGCTGATCTATGATCTGTTTGTGAGCGGCGTCCTATGGTGTTCTAAGGAACTTACCTTGTAAATTCCTACATGGTATCAGAGCTATTTGATGGTCGCATCCATTGGTGATCCAAATCTGAGGCCAGTACAACTGCATCTAACTATCGTTTCCTAGATCTACTGTTTCTAACCGCTTGCGGGTCGAGAGGACTACTCTATTGTGTTACGGGAATCTGTTCCAGTGAGGAACCCCTTTTGTTTCATGTGAAAAGGTTTTTGGTAGCCCTAGCTACATCATTTTTAAGTTCTAAAGGTATACAATCTTTATTTACAGTTTTAGTTATTTATCTCTCTATTTATTTTGGTTATTTATTTCTCTGATTTTATTACCGGATCTATACCTTTCATTTTTGTGTATGCTCTTTTCCCTGTGACTCTGTGTGATCTGGGCAAATCAAAAAAAAAAAGGAAGGATTTTTTCATGCGTATGGTCTTTTCCACTGCACCTTAGTGTGATCTCGGAAAATTAGAGCATTGAGGAAAATATTTAGTTTCCAGTGAAATCTAACTTTAAGCCGTAAGGCTTGTTTTTTTTGCATGTTCTTTTTGGGTTGTATGGTTTTTTTTTTTATAGGAAAAAAGGGCTTTTCCAAGTAAGCATGCAACCCAAAGATTTAGTGAGTTAAAAATAAAAATAAAAGATCTTCATGTTTTCCAAAAATTTCTAACCTCTTAAAGTAGCTCACTTGGTCCAAAGTTACTTTATGAGAATAGAGGTCTTGGGTTCAAGTCTTTCTTTTTGTTGAGTTACTTTTTCAAAAAGCACATGTAACTTATGTTTTAAAGTTACTTTATGTAAAAGTGTTCTCACCCATTATAAAAAGTGAGTCATTTATAATTCTAAAGTCACTTTGTCTTTTATTTAAGTTACAATTTAGTGGGGAGCTCATAAAGTACCATTGTAAAAGTGACTCTCCCTTATTTATAAAAGTGGGTCACATAGAGTAACCATTTTTAAAAGTGAGATAATTAGATTAAGTTTGGAAAGGGGGAGATTTCTTTTTAAGTACAACATTATCATTCACTTGTGAACATTCACATACTTTGTCGGCATCTTCAACAACTTTTCTTCAAAAAGTCATAACTTCTTCATCCGAAAGCCATTTTTAGAGCCGTTTTTTTTAATCGACCTAAGTTTTCAAGATCTTCCCTTTGGAACATTTAGTTTCAACATCTACAATTTCATTTTCTATTAAAATGGAAATTCCATGCCAAGTTATTCTTGAAAAAACCAACTACCTCCAATGGTTTTCCTACATTGTAGCTTTACTTAGAAGTAAAGGTCTTTATAGAATGGCCTCAGGCCAAGAGTCTAAACCTAAAGATGAAGATAGAAAAGAAAAATGGGAAAATAAGCAAGATCAAGCACAAGGGTTGACAGGGATGTTTATTTCTTCAGACCTTAGATTCCATATCGTAGAACTTGATACCCCTCATGAAGTAATGAAACATCTGAATAATGTTTTTGGAATTAAAAATGGAATTAGATCCCATCAACTCGAAAATGAGTTTTTTACATCGGGCCCCAATAATTTTTATTCCATTGAATATTTTTTGTCCAAGTTCAATACCCTTAGACTTCTCTTGGAAGGTTTTAAGGTTAAGAAAGAAGATGGTAGCCTTATCTATTCCATTCTTACAAAGTTAGGACCACCCTACTTTGTGTTTGTTTCCACCTTCCATTCTACTAGAGAAGCCTTTATTTTTCAAGGACAAGCCTACAAGTCCCCCTCTTCTGATGCCTTTTTTGATTCTTTAATAATAGAACAATAAAAAATCTTACATCTTGGTCTTCCTAATATTGGAAACTCTTCTAAGAAAGCCTTAGCAACCCAGTAGTAACCAAATTCAAAGAATCCTAAGAAGCAGTATCCTAAAAAGAATGGTCCTAAACCAAACAAGGGTCCTAAGCAATTTCAGTCTTAAAATGAAAAATCAATTCAAGAAAATGATAAGGCAAATAAAAACAAAGGGAAGAAGACTGATAGACATTGTAGATTTTATAATTGATATGGCCAATTAGGATCCAAATGCTTTAAGAAGATGGAAGACTTGGAAACAAAAATGAAGAATCATAACATCGATTTGGAGCACTCTTCAACTTCATCTTCAGGAATAATACTTTCTAAATGTGGTTGTCAAGCATCTCAGTCTGGTTATGCATTACATGTATCTATTTCTTCTCATTCTCATGAGTGGCTCATTGATTCTAGAGCTTCTTATCACATGGCCAAAAACAAAACCACGTTTTCTTCTTTAAATGATTGTAACGCCAAAAATATATATGTTGGTGATGATATATCTCTTAGTGTTGTAGGGTCTGGAACTATTCATCTAGACAATGGTTAATTTAATGATGTATTATGTGTTCCTACCTTATCCTACAACCTTCTATCTGTATATCAGATAACTTAATCAGGTGAAGGTAAAATCATTGAATTTTCACCTCATGATGTTGTAATTAAGGACCTAAGTTATCCTAGATAGATTTTAGCTACTGGCATTGCTAATGATTCTAGAAGGTTGTATAAGTTTAACAAATTTGGGTCATTGGCTCTTCCCTCGGTATTTGTTGCTCATAATGATGAAGTGAGCAAAGTTTGGCATCAGTGATTTGGTCACTTAAACTATCGTTCCCTTCAAAATATATGTAAATAAAATATGGTGATAGGTCTTCCTATGGTATCTTGCAGAGATGGTGTTTGTTCCATGTGTGTACTTGAAAAACATTATCGGGCTAGTTTTGAAAAATGTACCTCTTGGAATGCCTCAACCCCTTTACAACTTGTGCATAGTGATTTATGTGGTTCACTTCCAGTTGTTTCATTATTTGGCTACAAGTATTTCTTAACTTTCATTGATGATTTCTCCAGACGCATTTGGGTATACTTTTGTTGGGCATCAGATCCCCCCCACAACATGTTTTGGGGCTCAAAGCCCAAGTTCTGGTCAATTATGTCGCAACACTCTGTAAATTGCGAGTGCGGAGCACAGAATGTATATTGAGTCATAGGGTTGTCTGCCCTAAGTGTTGTAATGTAATGTAATGTCATGTCGGCCTACCCATGGTCTGCGGACCATGGGATTGTATAAATTGAGTGAGGCTATAAGTTGTAAATATAGAGAAGGAGTGAACTCGAGATAGAAAAATACGAATGGTTCAAGCATAGAGTAAGAGTCTAAGTGTATTGGGTTGTAGTAGTAGGAAGAGGCTCTGTAGCTGAGTGCACAGAGGCCTAGTAGAGTCCGCAGCTGAGTGCGCGGACCCCTGTAGCTGAGTGAGTAGGGTGGTGTTAGGTCTGTAACCTTGAATGAAGAACAATAAAGAGAAGTTGATTCCAATTTTTGTGTATCTGCTTTTGTATTAAGTTTTATGCATTTTTACTATTTTTCTTATTACACACGCCTATATGAATGCTAAATATACTGTGAAATATCACTAGACTTACAAATATAAGATAAGTAATTAGAGAACAATAGGTTAGTAGTAAGGAACATGGATAATAATAAGGATCATGCCTAGATTAGGGCTGCGCGAAGGCAACATCAGAGGTTGCGAGGGACTAATAGATGTGCATAGTGACATGCGCGTAGGGTCAAACGCAGACTGCTAGAGCTAAACAAGCATCCCTAGGATCCGGAAACCTGGTTCTAGCGCCCTCCCATACTACTTCGAGTGAGACCTCAGTTCGTGCTCTACGGATTATTGCCAAAAGGGCCAGTAGTACCAGGATTTGTTTGGCTAAATCACCTCTAAACTTGGATCAGGCCCCTACAAGGCAACAAATGTTTCTGTTGCTGGGACCAAGATCTACATAAGGGATGTCTGATGTCATGCAACTAGAATCCAACAAAGAAAGAAATTGAAGGGTGGTTGGACAAGAAGATTCACGAGTTTGCGGTGCAGGAAAACAGAAATCCATGAGTATCTAAGGAACAATGGTTAGAGTGCTACTTGTATACAGAAATCCATGAAATTTTCTTTGCATCCTTTCCTTCTGAGTTGTATGAGTGGATCGCAAAGCTAGCATATAGTCAGTGAACGTGTAGGCTCGACAAACCAATCGTGTGGACTTCGGAATTAGTTCATAGACTAGAAGCATCAGGAGATAAGATTGTGTGAACTATGGGCCATTGGCTCGATCGAATTATAGGAGGATTTATCATTGAGTTTGTGGTAGATACAATCGTTAGTTACAATGAGGCAGAGACACATTTCCTCAAGGGACCGCAAGGTAAGTATATTGTATCTTTGAACACTTGGATTAAGATGCTATTGTGTGAAAAGTGGGTTATGCGAATAAATTAATGTTTGGGACTACATGAAGTGGGAAGGTCTACAGAAGTGGAAGTAGTGAATAATTAGAAACCAATCCCTTAATTTCCCCCTCGTGGGAAAGCGATGAAGAGCTTGTGAAAGTTTCTTTTAGAAGCGTGGTTAGTCTGGTAAGGCAACGAATTCCACTCTTACCACCTCAACCTACACCACCACCCACCTCACCCTCCTCACCTCCATCTCCACCCACCCCACCTCCACCACCACCACAGTTCAATATGGAGAGTGCAATCAAACTACTGGTATTCAGAGTAGGGAATGAAGATCCAGACCAATTTTGGTTCGTGGGAAGAGCGGTATGAGAAGCACAAGGAGTCATGGATGACAATATCAAAAAGGCTACGTGGGTAAGCGTGTTGCAGGATCATGCATTAAAATGGTACATCAATAATTCTAATGACCATCCAAACATAGAAATCGCAGAAATCCAGATAGCGCTAAACAGGGAATTTAGCAGGCGAAAGTTGGAAACACAATCAATCATCGGGTTTAAGGAGATCGTGATGCTCCCAGATGAGACCCCCTAGGATCTAGACAAAAGACTTAAGGGCATGATTCGCAAAGCCAACATGACATTGATGGATGGACAACACCACGCATGGTTTATAGTGTCACTAACACCGCACTTGAGGACGACACTGTCACAGCAAAACATTTCCACCTAGGCCGAAGCTTTGGAGATGGAAATGAGGTTGCATGAGACCCCTATACAAGACCCTGGTTTGGGAGTTCAACAAATCCATGCGCAACTGCAAAATCTATGTCTGGAGATGAAAATCTTGAAACAGGACAAGACACCTTGGCCAGAGGCGCACGAGGAGGTATGGTGCGTAAAATGCAAAGGCCAGGGGCATGACAAGGACCACTATCCAGTGTTCGTGAATTACTTGGCAGGAGGAGGGCCAATGCCGTTAAGACCTAAGGCATAAGTAGGACCAAGCGTGACACCTGTATTATGGTGTGTAATCTGTCACATCGGAGGAAAGCACACTATAGATAATTGTCATCTATTGCAGAAGTATACACAGACGTCCCAACAATTGTTTTGTAATTTCTACAAGTCGGTAGGCCATGATGAATGCACCTGCAGAAGCTACAAACTGATGATGGATCGGACTCCTACCTATAGGGTGTAGACTGAAACACGAGCCCTCGATCCAAAAACAAGAATGGCACGCGTTGGATTTCAGGGGTACGGTCGAGGTTGAGGTGGAATGGGACTAGGAAATGGTTGTAGATAGCTAATTTGTTACAATTGCGGAGGGCCAAGACACTATGATCGCAATGGTACAAACCCGACAAGGACATCATGTTTGTACTGTACTCAGTTTGATCACGAGGCAGAAGACTGCCCTACATTGATAGCGAGACTGCATGAAAAAGGGGTACTTCAGCCCCCTCTGACTTAGAATTTGCAGATGATGAGGTTTGAGTTGCACGAAGAAGATCCGAATGTAAACATGATGCTCAGGAGCGGTATGACCACTAGCAATGATAAAGGTAAGCATTCAGAAGAAAGTGTGTGGGTTTGCAAGGCTCCTACAAAGGAACATGAATTTGATTTAGAACACACGAAGGAGACATTCATGGAAGCTAAGAAGAGCTTCACAGAGGCCTCCACTTTAGGTAGTAAGGATCAACTAGAACCAGGGATGGATCCTTCAATGCTCACTAGCTTTTTGGAGACATGCATGAAACTGCTACATGACAACAAGGTAGTAAAAGGGCTACAAGAAATTATCACTAGGTGCACGGGGTTGGGAGAACCGCGCGTGGTCCAGAAACTTGGAAAGCATGCATTACGCACATGAAGGGAAATGAGGTCGAATCTGCAAATTGGCGAGTATGAAATGGATGAGGTAATCCTGGATCTCAAATCGGACATGAATGTACTGCCAAAACAAACATGGGAATGCATGGGTAGACCCACGCTACATTGGTATCCTATTTAGCTACGGATGGCGAACCAACATAAGATCTTGCCCATGGGAAGATTGCAAAAAGTAACGGTCGATATTGAATGCACGAGTGCATTGGTGGATTCCAAAGTGATAGAAATTGTCAATGATAGAAATCCCTATCTTGCACTACTTGGCATAGACTGGGCCACTGACATGAACATAATCATAAATCCGAAGAAGTGCAAAATGATCTTTGAAGAAAAGTCACTACACGTAGTAGTACCACTAGATCCAGCTGAAGGAGCACGATACACTGAACCGGTGCATGATGATGATAGTGATGACAATCTTGATTGTATTTACAAGATAACCGCACGAGAATAGGATTGGGTGAATCCAACTATAGATGGAAGGGTTTCGTGGGCGCGCGAAAGCTCCTGCACTTCAGATTCAGATGAAGAGATAGAGTGATGGAAGAATCGACTACACGAAGTAACAACACTTAATTGAAACATGATGGTTAGATCACTACATTGCATGACAACAGAGCAAGGTATCTGCCTAAATATGATGGGTTGACAGTGGTGGATGAATTCCTAAACAAATTTGAAAGTGCAGTACCAGAACAACAGCGGTTTGATGCTCTGAAGTGGGAACTATGTGCAATGCCTGCACGATGGTGGGGTACACATCAAGGAATTTTTGAAGACTGGCATGGATGTAGAAGGATGATGTGCCTATGCTTTGGGAAACCCTAACTTAGAAGGAGAGCCAGTCACTAGATGTGGAACAACTTGTGCACCCACTTTTCTTGATGGGTACGGACATATGTTGTACAACCCGCACAAGTGCACACCACCCCCAGAATAGAGAATCAGAACAAAACACAGCAGCAGGAATGACGACACGCACTACCAATTATCCATGGAGAAGCATTCGATAGGGTGTGCGAAGTACTGAACAGGGTTCACCAGGGGAGATGCACTAATTGGGACCTACACATACCAGTGGTTCGATGGGCCTATAGGACCATGTGCAAAACCCTGACCGCAGAAACAATTCCAAATAGGTGGAACATAGTAGGGACTATAATTTCTGAAGAGAATGCAAAGAGGAATCCACACATAAAAGTGCCTGTAGAGGTGACAATGTGCATAGCCTAGGATGAAGAAATCACCTAGTTACACGAGGTTGAACACATAAGGCTTCAGGAAGCCATTTGGCGAGGGAACCTTAGACTTTGCAAACTCGAAAAAGACTATGTACGACAGAGGAAGCAAAGCATTCTGATGAATGCAGAGTTCAAGAGGCAAGAAAATGAGATCAAGCAAGAATGTCTCATCGATGAACCACGGATGACATGGCAAGGTGTGGATGATCATACCTCTGAATTAGAAGACTATCACCAAGATTTTATGACTCTGCTTCCATGGCTACAATTTCATCTCACCAAACGCAGTAACCAGGGGAGTGCAATACATACGATAGAATGCACGGTGTCGGCTATCACAAGGGTAATTGAGGATTTTCCATGGACTATGCTGGAAGGTGAGTTGAAGTCTCACACAGGTGGTGGAACCACTTGACTAGCTATAGGAAGTATAGTCTCAGCACTCCAAGTAGTTGAAAGAGAGCGCAAGACTATAAAAGAGTCTATTTGGGAGTTGCACGATAAGGGAGGTGCACGCAGAATCAACATATCACAACGTTCGCGCTTGCGCACAGGGGGATGCGCTGTCACGCAGGTAGGATGGGAAGTGACCGTTGGTGTCATTGTTCATGACGGGATGTCTGGTTTGAGGTCAAATGGAGTGGGCAATGGACATTTAAGACAACAGTTATGGGAAAGATTTTGGAAAATCTGCCGCCAAGAAAGCATTGATGGCCTGGAATTGGGGGGAACGTTCGAATTTGAATTCAAAAGATGCTATAAAACTCTAGGGGCTAGCCATGAGAAAACACTTGTTCACTTGAGATTTGAACAGTTGATTAGAGCACAGAGTGTTGAGCGTTGAACGATATTCGAGCCCCTAAGTTCACAAAAGACCACATACAGTTCAAACAAGATGGTGGCTACCAGAAGAGGTTTGGGCTTTGCAAAAGGAACTGCCGATGAGGCCACATAGAACCCCATGGTACATGATGTCCCCAAAGGTACTAAGGTTGCGTTGGAAATCCCAAAATCACCTTAGACGCCGAGACCCAAAAAAGATAAGCAGGCAGTGGGACCAGTCTGCATGTCCCCGAGGAATCCGCAGTTTGGTAAGCTCTCATTGGAAGAGAACGGCAAGGCTATCACCATTGAGTCATATGATGAGGAGGAGGACATGTAGGCTCTGATTGTCAAGGTTGAAGAGGAAGAAGAAGTGGAGGTGGAAATCTAACCAATGCACTCTGCAACAAAATTACCAGAGTATGTCCCTTTGTGAAAGGGAAAAGGTAAGGTACCAAAGGATCTAGATGCAACAAAGAGTGCAATCCAGACCCTGCTCCTCCTTGATGGAATTACCTTTGAAGGGCCACTCCTAGGATGTGTACCTACCCTAAAATTTGAAGATTGGGACCTCGCGGACAACAAGAAGTTCCCACACTTAGAGATGGAGAGCCTAATGAAAAAGACTATTGAGGGGCTAGTGATCACATTACAACCATGAAAATGGTTGCGCAGTGTGGGAAGGTTGGATTACTTCATCTACTATGGATACTACACTTTCACCATCCACCCATCACTATTTTCTTCATCATGCAACTATTTTTCCTAGTGCATGATGGGTACTTATGGCTGGAGGAGCCTATTCCCATCACAGCTAATCTCATCCACACAATTTCTTAGCTTCCCTGTAAGGGAAAGGACCTTGCAACAATAGCATGAAAAAATAGCGATTGGGAACTCGCAGAATCCATGAAGAAAAAATATTAGCTCAATAAGAAAAAGATGGGTTATGCCATCAACAGTATCAAGGATAAAGGGGTGCTCGTAGCCACCCAACTCCTAGCCAGGAAGGTAATGAGAAATTCCGCGGTGATGAAGTACCAGCGCTGATAGTTGCGTTGGCTAAACAATGCACAAAGGGGGTCCAATTCAGTTGGGCCGAGTTCCTTTGCGAGGAATTCTTAATCAATTGCAAGGAAGCCCAAGATTAAGGTAATACCTTCCACTACACGTGGTTTCTCTTGTCCATTTTGCTGGTAGTGGGAGAACTGCCGAAGGACATTCAGTTCCCTAGCATTGAGCGTGACTTACCAGAGGCCGTAGAGTACACGTCACTCTGGGCTACCAAGGATGCGAAGCGGATTCATGTACAAAGATCTTCTGGGTGCTGATGGAGGCAAGCATCCGAATGTGGATAAATAGGAGGCTACGCCTATCCCCCATGGTGAACAATAATATGTAGAGCTTTGCAGACTTCAAGGCAAACATGCACGATATTTACATCAAGGCACGAAAGAATCCGATGCAGAAGTGGACCAAGCTCCCCTTCATCACCACTGATGATACAATTTTTATAGTGTTAGAATCATGGCCTCCCGAGTGACACACCCTGGATTTGGTGGCGTTGGATAGGACAATAGCATAGAAAAGAAAGGATGAGGCCAAGCTACTTGTCATATAGCTGGCCGAGAAGAGGCACAATGAAAAAGAAGTAGCAGAGGTAAGGGCAGTCCGCGAGGAAGCATAGGCAGCGGCAGAGTAGGCAAAGCCCGCCGAAATAGCATCAACAACGCAGATAATAGGGGCCATAACAACACAGGCAAAGGAGGGCTAGGAATTGTCTACAGTATAGGTGGCAGAGGATACAAACCTTGTAGAACAGGGTGCAGACCCAGGCACAACTTCCACCCAACTTAAAAGGCCACGTGTCACAGAGAGATTGGGTCCACCAAAAAAAGTCAAGGCCTCCAAATTGGTCATCGACCCAATCACGTTAATAAAAGGTGACCTCTACGAAATTGGTGAGATGGTTCACGATGTCACCAAGGAAGTGCTCTAAGAATTCATGTCAGAGCAGCAGACTGTGTTGGGGGACCTAAGGGCGCAGCTGCATGAAATACAGGTGTGGCTCCCTCAGGAAGGAATCATAGCCACCTACATCGCAGCAGGCATGTCAACAATAGAGAAAATGTTATGTGCAAGGATGGCCAATACCATAGTGCTACCGAAAGGGGTGCTAGTAGTAGAGAATGGGATCGACAAAGTTGCAATTGGTAGGATCAAGGGAATTGGCCTTAATTTGGTTGCCCTTCTGCGAGACACACTGTACCAAATGCAGGATGGAATAATAGCAGAGCTCTGCACCAAAAAGGGCCACGCAATTCAGGTGATGAGTGAGCAAATGATCAACATCGAACATCTCATCCTACAGTGTGACAAACTGGTGTCACAAAACTAGCAGCTAGTACAGACAATTGATGAAGCATGCCGGCACGTCTCAGAGTTGTCCATCGACATGGACCTACCAACAGAAGTGCAGATCCATTGTTTGGCAAGTGGATTTTGAAACGTGCGCGAGGAAACACAACAAGTGCAGCTAGAGCTGAATCTCCAGATTGGCAAGCTACGGCTGAAGGCGTAGCCTTCCACTCCCCCGGAAGTTACAGAGCAGTGTGTTAGCGCTATCCAAACAAGGTTGGAAGAAATTAGATGAGCAGTGCAGGACTGTATCGGTAGGTTGGACCAAGTCTTTGGCATCCTCACATGTTTGCAAGAGGACCCCAACATACATTGCCTAGAAACAGAGGATCGAACTTCAGGAGGAGTATGACAGTGTCTGAGGAACTGCGTAGACAGTCGTCCTCACTCAACAACTCATAAAGATGCAGCAAGCAAGGGAACTAAAGGAGCAGGTGGATGCCACAAGACAGAAAGAGGTACTTCTAAAAGCACGTGTCCAGCCATGGAGAGACAAGGCCTTCACCATTACGGCAGATATCAAGGGCAAGCTCACACAGGTTCAGGGGCTCTATGCACTAAGGTAGGGATTTGATCCTCATAAAGAACCATCAGAAGAGCACATGCAACAGGTCCAACAAACCATAGAGTAGTGTGCTCTGGACCTTAGAGAAGTTCTGGATGAGTTGGAGGGACTCAGTGCCAAGATCGTCGTGCCGATAGAGTGACTCGAGGGCGAGTCATGATGTTTGTGTTGGGGGCCTGCTGGGCATTAGATCCCCCCCCACAGCATGTTTTGGTGCTCAAATCCCAAGTGTGGTCAAGTATGTTGTAAGACTCCGCGAATTGCGGGCATGGAGAGTGTAATGTATATTGAGTCATAAAGTTGTCTGATGTAATGTAATGTCATGTCGGCCTACCCATGGTTTGCGGACCATGGGACTGTATAAATAGAGTGAGGTTCTAAGTTGTAAAGATAGAGAAGGAGTGAACTGGAGATAGAAAAATATGAATGGTTCAAGCATATAGTAAGAGTCTAAGTGTATTGGGTCGTATTAGTAGGAAGAGGCTCTACAGCTGAGTGCGCAGAGGCCTAGTAGAGTCCACAACCGAGTGTGCAGGGCGGTGTTGGGTCTGTAACCTTGAACGAAGAATAATAAAGAGAAGTTTATTCCAATTTTTATGTATCTGCTTTTGCATTATGTTCTATGCATTTTTACTATTTTGGTTATCACGCACACTTATATGAATGCTGAATATACTATTAAATATCACTAGACTTACACAGATAAGATAAGTAATCAGAGAACAATAGGTTAGTAGTAAGGAACATGGATAATAATAAGGATCACGCCCCAAGTAGGGATGCGTGAAGGCAACATCAGAGGTTGCGAGGGACTAATAGATGTGCATAGCAATGTGTGGATAGGGTCAAAACGCAGACCGCCAAAGCTCAATAGACATCCCCAGGGTGTGGAAACCTGGTTCTAGCACCCTACCATACTACTTTGGGTGAGACCTCAGTTCACGCTCCATAGAATATTTCCGAAAGGGCCAATAGTACCGGGATTTGTTTGGCTAAATAACCTCTGAACTTGGGTCAAGCCCCTACAAGCCAACAACTTCTTAAAACTCAAGAGTGAAGTCTTTAACATGTTCTTGGCCTTTAAGACCATTGCTGAGAAACAATATGGACATCAAATTCTTAAGCTAAGATTTGATAATGGCAGAGAATATGTTAAAAACAAATTCATAAAATTTTACACTGAGAATGGAATTCAATTGCAACATAATATTCACTATACTCCACAGAAAAATGGTGTAGCTGAAAGGAGGAATCACACCTTAACGGAAATGGCTAATTGTATGCTTCAATCTAAAGGACTTGGTCTTAATTTTTGGGTAGAAGCAATTAACTGTACAAATTACATAGTAAATCACACTCCTACTAAGGTTTTAAATAATATCACTCCAGAAGAAGCATGGAGCTCAATTAAACCAAATGTAAGTCACTTTCGTGTTTTTGGAAGTGAAGCATGGGCCCATATTCTAGATGAGAAGCATAAATCCTTAGAACCTAAGAGTGAAAAATGTATTTTTGTTGGATATTCTAAAGATGTAAAAGGATATAGACTTCTTCCACCTAAATCCAAAAATGTTATCATTAGAAGAGATGTAAAGTTTGCTAAAAATATATCAGCCTATGAGCCTAGTTTAGTGGATGTGCCACCACTCTCTACCCCTTCTACTTCTGAAAATAATTATTCTTCAGATGATGACAATGAGGATGACAATCCTCCCCCAACTTCTTGGGATCCTCCTTCATATCCTTCCAAAATGGGTCCCTACTACTTGGGATGCAACAGGTGCTCTTGCAGGTGATCCTATAGATCAATGTCACACACATTCTTAGTTTGATAGAGCCTCTTCTTTACTAGCTCAAGCTTCAATGAATTATGATCCTGCACCTTTATAGAAGCTTCAGGCCATCCATATTGGGACGCAACTATGAATGAAGAATATTTTTCACTATTGGCAAATTATACATGGGAACTTGTTCCTCTTCCAAAGGGACGAAAATTTGTTAGAAGCAAATGGGTTTATAGAACCAAATTTGGACTAGATGGAAAAGTTGATAAACATAAAGCTCGTCTTGTTGCTAAGGATTTTTCACAAGTTGAAGGTGTTCACTATACTGAAACCTTCTACCATGTTGCCAAAATGAACTCTATCCACCTCGTTCTTTCCCTTGCTACCACTTTCAAATGGGAATTCCATCAAATGGATGTTAAATCTGCCTTCTTGCATGGGGAATTGTGTGAAGAAATATATATGGAACAACCTTTTGGCTTTATACAAATAGACTCCAACCTTGTATGTCAGCTTAAGAAATCCATTTATGGTCTCAAGTAGGTCCCTCGGGCTTGGTATGCCAAAATGCATAACTTTCTTTTAGATATTGGCTTTTCTAGGTGTTATTCTGACAATATTGTCTACACCAAGAAAGTGGGTAAGTATCTTATCATTCTTGTTCTTTATGTTGAGGATCTTATCCTTACTAGTAGTGATCCCAACCATATAAACCATGTGAAGTAAAACCTTAGAAAGAAGTTTGAAATGACACACTTAGGACACTTGCATTATTTTATTGGCTTCAAGTGTTTCAATCCAAAGAAGGTATTTCCCTTTCCTAGTCCAAATATGCTTGTGATATTCTACACCACTTCCACATGGAAGACTATAAACCAACCCCTTCTCCCTCTCAGTCTAGATCCAAACTTTCAGTCACTTGTACTTTCCCTGAAGTTGATGCTACCTTATATCGTTAGCTTGTAGGAAAAAATTTGTTTTTGAACCATACCCATCCTGATCTTTGCTTTGCTATTGGCCTTATTGCTGCATTTATGAAAAACCCACATGAAAGTCATTGGAATACAACTAAAATAATACTTCTTTATGTTTGAGGTAAAATTCATTTTTGGATTCATTACAGTGTAGAAGCATCTCCTCTATTTGTTGGTTTCACTGATTCTGATTGGGCTAGTGACCCTAATGATTGGAATTCTACTGTAGGTTATGTGTTTACTCTTGGTTCTAGACCTATTGCATGGGCCTGCAAGAAACAAAGTGCCATTTCTCTTTCTTCAGTAGAAGCAGAGCATCATGGTGTCGTAGAAGCTAGTAAGGGAGCCCTGTGGCTTTGCCATATACTATCAGAGTTTGGATTTCCACAAAAGCATCTGACTACACTTTGGAGTGATAATCAAAGTGCCATTCAACTATGCAAAGATTTAGTCCAACATCAGTGCAACAAACACATTGAACTACACATGCTCTTCATCAGAAAACTCATTCATGACCATGTTCTTGAAGTGAAATATTGTTGACGTAAATAAACTTGCAGGGGAGCGACTAGGGTTTGAAGGAGAACTGTTTCAACTAGAGCCTGAGTACTAACTCTAGAGGAGGACGGAGCAGAGTGGCAGAGCTTCATAGAATAGGGAAGATTTTTACCCTACAGATGGAAAACACGGGGTCTATTGGGACCCCATCATACAAACAGGTAATGATGCACAAGGAGAACACTGCATAAGATGGAGTGCAAATATCAGGTTCTGAGAAGTCAGGTAAGGAGAATGTGACCGACAAAGGGAAGGAAAACAATGAGGGAAAAAATACCAAGAAATTGAAAGAAATCATTGGAAGCAATAGTACAATGAATTGAGATATTACGAATCCTTCCCAACCACAGGTTTCATTAAGAAATGAGCCAGAGGATGAACAATCAAAAGAAGAGGAGGATCTAAACCAAGACAAGGCAGGACAGGAAGGAACAACATCAACAACCAAAAGAAAAAAAACCCAAGGACCGTGCAAGCCCAAAGCCACTGACACCTTATGGGTAATAATTTCTGACCCAGAACTTTAAGCGTATTGTGACCACATGGTAGAACATGCAGTGATTGCAAGTTCATGGGGTTATGGCCAACAGAAAGGGCACTGTGCATGTGGATAAAGCAACAATGGAAACCCAAAGGGGATGTAAGGCTACACTTAGGAGCCAAGGGATTCTTTACAGTGTTTTCTTCCAATCTGGAAGACAAGGATTGAATATTTGATGGAGGACTATATTTCTTTGCCTCAACAGGTCTTTACATGTGACCATGGAAACCCAACTTCGCACCAGAATAAGAAACCCTCAAACAGGTGCCGGTCTGGATTCACCTATTCTCTCTTCCGATTGACTATTGGGGACATGTAGCACTGGAACATATAGGCAACAAGTTAGGTACCTTCATCAAGGCCTCAAAAGTGACATTACAAAAATTATACCTCCTGCACTAGAATATGTGTAGAAATGGATGTTTTGGGAGTACTTCATGAGGGCCTATGGTTGGAATACATAGATAAAGTGTATTTTCAAGCTATAAACTATGAGAAGATCTCGTTCCCCTGTAGGAAATGTCATGAGCATGGACATTTGATCAGAGAATGCCCAATGAACAAAACGACGGAGAAAACCAAGGCGAACAAAGGAGATAATAATAAGGAAGCCTTTGTACGACTGAATACAATACAAAGAGAAAACAAAAAATGACAGACTAAAGAAAGCACTTCCCTTAGAAATACAAGCAATGCTTTTGAGGTGTTAGAATCAGAAACAGAGTCATTGGACAACAATCTAGAGAGAGAATCATTGAAAGAAAGCCAACCCACAACCACACCAGAAATGATAACCAACAAAATATGGCTTGAAGATATGGAACTAAGTGACATGCTTGAGCAAGAAGGTATGGATCTACCAAATATGGTAGAAGACTGGAAAAAGAAAGGAATGGAACACATATCGGAAGAGGAGGTAAACAGAATCAACAACTTATTCATATCAAAACAACAAGCAGAGCTGGAGTTGAAGAGAAAGAGCTTGGGAATAGAAAAAGGGCTAGGGGTATGAGTGTAGGGACTGCATCAAACCTCCACCAACTCAAAGCACTGGAAAAAAAGAGGAAGAAGGAATAACAATGAGGAATTACAAGAACTAGGATAGATGCTCCTAAATTCAGATAAGATGAAAGCCCTTGAGGCGTTCACACTAACCTACTAAACTATGTTAATTATGAAAGTACTTTCATGGAATGCTAGAGGGATAAATAGCCAAAAAAAACAATGTTTATTAAAGAAGAAAGTCCAAAAGGAACAACCAGATATAGTGTTTTTGCAAGAAACTAAATGTTCCAGCAACACGATGGTCAATATCAGTAAAAAAAACTGGGTAAACAAGTGGAATACCTAAAAACAACAAGCAATGGATGGGAAGGGGGCATGACCATTATGTGGAATCCGCAGGTTATCCAGCTCATTTCCTCTGAAGCTGCCAGATCTCACATATCAATAGAAGTCCAAATAGTAGGGAATCCAGAAACATATCTATACACAAATGTCTATGGCCCTTAGAAACTAGAGGCCAAATTGCTATTACTGAGCACTTTATCCAACTTGTAGCTAAGATATCCTCTAGCAAAAGCTATCTTCGGAGGTGATTTCAATATGATCACTTCGCTCATGGAAAAGAGAGGAGGTATAAGAATTCTCAATAGGGATACTGAAGCTTTCAAAGACTTCATTAAATTGGCCAAGCTGGTAGACGTCTTCCCCAAGACTGGTGCTTTCACTTGGAACGACAAAAGGGGAGGTGATAGGCAAATCACCTCTCGACTGGACAAATTCTTGGTGACAGAAACCATTCTCCTAGAAGAGATCACTGTGGAGTCAAACATACCACCTAGTGGAGGTTCAAACCACTAGCCCACAATAATGACTACGACTATCCAAGGCACACTCAGGAATAAGCCATTCAGATTTGAAAAGTTTTGGCTCAGTCATCCTAAGTTCATTTTGAAAATTGAACAATGGTGTTAGGAACCATTAGGCATAAGAGGAACTAAAATGTTTATTCTAGAGGCTAAACTTAAACACATCAGAGCCAGACTAAAATCCTAGAATCAAGAAGTATTTGGTAACATATTTAAAGAAAAAAAAAAACTGGAGGAGAAAATGGAACAAATTCACAAGGATTGGATCCAAGGAAATATTAACCAAGAAACTATGAACATAGAACAAAAGCTCATGCAAGACTGGCAGTTAAGATGCCAATAGGAGGAAATGCTATGGAAGCAAAAGTCCAGAATTCAATGGCTTAAGGAAGGCGGACAGAACACAAAATTTTTTCATAGATCTGCCATTGACCACGGAGGTGCTAATAAAATATTAATCATTAAAGATGATCAGGGATCCTCAGTACAGACTCATCAGGAAATATCAAGCCTTCTCATAAACCATTTCAGCCAAATTGCTTTGGAACTGGAGATTGACAGAGAGGAAGAAATTGAGGAACTTTTAACTTTTGTCCCCAAGCTCATCACCGTGGATCAAAACAAGGCTTTAAATCGAGAAATCACCTTGGAAGAAGTGGAAGAGGCTATGAAAAATATGCCAAATGGTAAAGCAGCTGGGTCGGATGGCTTCAATATCAACTTTTACAAAGCGTGTTGGGAGATCGTCAAGATATAGTTATGGGAAGTGGTGGAGGATTCTCGGTGCTCCTCTTCAATCCTCAAATCCCTTAATTCTACGTTCCTTGCCCTTGTTCCAAAGGAGGAGGAAGAAAATACTCCATCGAAGTTTTGACCAATTACGCTGTGCAATGTATTGTACAAGATTATATCTAAAGTCATAGCCAATAGACTAAAACCAATTCTTCTAGGAATCATTTCAGAAGAACAATTAGGCTATGTAGAAGGGAGACAAATTTTGGACAACATCTTGCTAGCTCAAGAGATGATTCACACTCTCCGAACTCAGAAAAAGGCAGGCATGCTAATGCAGTTGGACCTATCAAAGGCTTATGAAAATGTAAACTGGCACTATTTGGAAGCTATTTTAGAAGCCTTCGACTTTGCAAAACAATGCATAATCTGGATCCTAGCCCTGGTTAAATGTTAGGCACCTATACTACTAATGTAACACCTTATTGTTATTAGTACAACCCACTTATTATATTGATGTACCCATGTAGTGCCCATATTGTTACTATTGTGCCCCATAGAAGCCCACTGTTGTTATTATTGTGCCCTTACATTATTATTGTTATGTTGGCTCTGACTATGGTATGACCCCTTAGACTCCCATATATAGATAGGAGGTCTTTTCATTTGTAACATCCAAGAATTGTTCATTTATGTAATGTAAAGGAGGTTTCCCCCTCGAAGAGGCTAAATTCGAAGGCGTTGATCTATATTTTCTATCTTTTTGTTGAGCTGGTTTCATAACATTTGGTATTAGAGCTTTGGATTCTAGGGTTTCGCTTCTCCAAACAGGTCATCATGGAATTTTTGCTATAACTTTTTTTCTGCGATGTTTCAGAAGCTAAAACACAAACCCATTTGACAATAAATCGCACTGAATCTCGGGTCCAAATTTCAAAGCTTTTCACACTACATTTGTGGAGATGTGATCTGCGGAAGTTGGTCTTTTTGCAAACTCTTTAATTACATTCCAAACAGGTGACCTGGGAAAAATCGTCATAACTTTCTCTCTGAGCATCGGATTGAAATTTCATAAGAAGGTACAGAAAGAGGATGGAATCTAGTTTCTTGTATATATTTTTTAGAGACAAAGGTAGAAATAGGAACACGTGGCATGTCGTACAAGTTTTCTCTACTGAACTAGTCTATAATCAGGTCGCTGTGGGATATTTGGCATAACTCTTCTTTGGAGAATCCAATTGGGATCAGACTGGTGGAATTGGAAAGAGGACATAGAGGGCTACTGCAGATCACAATTTCAAAACTTAAAGATTTGAAAGTATAGAGTTACAGTCGTTTCAAGATCGAGCTCCTAAAATCAAGAAAACACAAGATGAGGAAGTTTGATGGCAAGGATTCGGTAAATTGGATACTTTAGATGGAGCAATATTTTGATCTAAATGTTGTACCACTATTACAAAAGGTATCTATTGCATCTTTATATTTAGAACCAGATTAATTTTTATGGTATAAAGGGCTTTGTTCTCGTAAATGACTTGTTACGTGGTCAATTCTCATGGAGGAAGTGATAGCACATTATGAGGATACAAAGAGAAACACCTTCTTTAGAGCAACACCACAACAATTGGAAAGAGTAAAAGGGCTTTCTGACATAGTGGAAAGTAAAATTATGGAAACAAGGAAGTCTACCTCTCATATCTATAAAGATGGAAGTGTTGTTTCTCCTAGCCTTCCACAACCTACAAGGGTTACACCACAACAATTGGAAGAAAAAAGAGAAAAAGGGCTTTGTTACAATTGTGATAGAAAATGCACTAAAAGTCATAAGTGTGCCAAGAAGAAATTATTTTACATAGAGTATGAAGAGGAGGAAGAAAAGGATCAAGAAACATCAAAAGAAGAGGATATACACCAGGACCCAACACCAGAGATAGAAGAAATGAATCAGACCATATCTTGTAAAGCATTGGCAGGAATTACCACTCTTCAAACTATCAAGATAGAAGGACATATCAAGAAGAAAAATGTTCAGGAAGTGAAAGATCACATTGAGCATCAAGAAATGAATCCGACCATATATTTTAAAGGATTGGAAAAAATTACCACTCCTCAATCTCTGAAGATAGAAGGACATATCAAGAAGAAAAAGGTTCAAGCAGTGAAAGATCACATCAAGCATCAACAATAAGTTCTCCAACTTTTAAAGGATAACGCCACTTTGGTGCAAAATCGAATGAAACAACAGGTAGATCAACATTGTAGTGAAATTTTTTTTGATGTAGGTGATTGGATATTTTTACTGCTACATCTCAAGCAAGCTATTTATGAGAAGGAAATGTTGGCAATACTACATGCACTTAAAAAATGGTGACCTCACCAAATGGGAAGACAATTCAAGGTAAAAATGGATCATGATAGTCTTAAATACTTTTTAGAACAACTATTATCTTTAGAAGAATAGAAAAAATGTGTCACAAATACATTGGGTTATGACTTTGACATCATCTATAGAAAATGGAAGAAAAATGTTGTTGCAGATGCACTCTCAAGAAAGGATGAGGATGTAGAAGCATTGTTTTGTGCTATTTCTATTATCCAAATAAATTGGATAAATGAAGCAAGGGATGAATGGAAGAAGGACGAAGAAGTGTGGCCACTCATTCAAAGTTGTAGAAGATCCCAGTTCAAACAATATTACCAGAATTTCACGAGGAAGGAAAAATCATATTGGAACTTGGAGTAGTCACAGAAAGAAGAACTTGACAGCTACGAAATCGATCAATTTTAGAGTATCTCATCAAGTGGAAGAACTTACCTACTGAAGATTCCACATGAGAGGACAATAATGTTATACAGAAGCATCAAGAACTACCCAAGTGTTGAGGACAACACTTTTTGAAGGACAGGGGCATGTTGGGTCTCTATACTACTAGTGTAACCCCTTATTGTTATTAGAACAACCCCCTTATTATATTTTTGTGCCCATGTAGCCCCCGTATTGTTAATATTGTGCCCCATAGAAGCCCACTATTGTTGTTATTGTGCCCTTACATTATTATTGTTATGTCGGCTCTGATTATATTATGACCCCTGAGACTATTATATAGAGAAAAGAGCTCTTGTCATTTGTAGGATCCAAGAATTATTCATTTGTGTAATGTAAAGGATGTTTCCCCCTTGAAGATGCTTATTTCGAAGGCGTTCATATATCTTTTCTATATTTTTGTGAGTTGGTTTCATAACATGTTTATCCTTGTCACCACAAAATACAATGTTGTCATCATTTTCTTATCTAGGTAAAAAGAAAAGTGAGTTTGTATTTGTTCACTTGTGATAGTATATGAAAAAGAGAGCACTGGCGGAAATCAAAGTGTGTTGTCCCATCATTCAACCTAACTAAAAAATTATATATTCAGTTGTTGACTACAGTGGAAATCAAATGTAAAACCCACTCAACTTGACCTTTGCATGACATAGTCATAATGAATTAGTACAATAGAAGCATGCTAACTCATAAACAAGAGATGATAAAAAATAATAATGGAACATTATTTCCGACCACATAATTGGCATGAATAAAATTTCCACAGAATTCATCCAAAAAATGAGAAGAACTTATGGAAAAAAAAACATATTGTTACTATTTTGTACCCTCTTTAACACATGTAGTCTAGGGAAGTATAGGAGGCCAAATGTAGCCGGATTCCAATTGTGTGAGATATAAAAACATAAATGTGGAAAAACACACTTGCCAATTCACAAAATCTCATTCTAAATAATAGAACATGTTGAGGATAGTAATGATGAAAATAGATCATGTATTAAGATCAAGACCCTTACTGGTCATCAATTAGCAAGGTGGCTGGTAATTTTTACTCGTAAAAAAAATATCATAATTAGTGTAATGAATGTGTGGATATTTTTGTGAATTTTTTTACATTTATATTATGGCGTCCTTCCAGGAGAGAGTGATGAAAGTTCTCTAGGTTTGGTCAGACTTATTTCTCCTTTCATATGCTTATGTTAATGATTGGAGAGCTATGTTTCTTCAGTTTTTAAATTCAAGTCTCCCTCCATTTCATTCAATATGTGGAGATGCCCCACAATTGAAGGACCCTGATAGTTCTGAATCCAATATTACAGACATAACAGATGGATCTAGTCCAAATCAAGATGTTGTGATGGTGATTGGAGAGGGAGAAACAACTCAAAAATTATTTAGTATTCCTCTTGTGGAGCTTGAAAGATAGTGTAAGAAAAATGGTTTATCTATTTGTGGTGGTAGGGAGGTTATGTTTTCTGATTGCTTAGCTTAGAAGAAGAAGAGAAGCATAAGAACCAATATCAAGACAAGGATTTTAGGTATGGGTATAACTTTGCAATCAGAGGGAAGCATGCAAAAGAAACTGATGCTTATCTACAATTGTGAGGGGGAAGGTGGAGCACGGGTGAAGAAATAAAATCCATACTTTATGATGATAAGGACTATATATCATTATCATAGTCTAGGAAAAACGTTCAGGAACAATCATGTTTACGGTCACGGGCTGAGGAACATGAATCAGTGGATGCCACTTGTAGTGGAACTTTACCAAAAAATGTTGGTGTCGTGATGGTAGTGTGCCCCCAAAAGTTCAAAATATTCTAGGAAATGTCAAGGAAAATTTATTTCTCTACTCCTTAACTCATATTTTGCCTGATCCACATTTTGATAGACCAATTATCAAGATCATAGAATGATCTTTTCTTTAATGAAGGATTCCAAGGGCTAAAATTTAAGGATATGAGTAATTTAAAAAAAAAAATGGATAGTCTTGTCTGACTTGCAAGCACTTGGGTGTCAAAATGTCTGCTGAGCCAGTGTTATTCATATGTCAAAATTTTGAATATGACTTGGAGTTGAGTTTGATGAGAGGATTTTGCTTAATACTGTTTACTTAAGGAAAAGAACCAAATTCAGAGTCCATTTGAATTATGATTCATGAAGCATAGTAATATTGATGGTGAGCTTAATAGGGCTCATCCTTGTCATGATGTGTTACATTTGAATGGCATGAATGAATGAATTTCAAAAGGATGAGATATGATATAAATCTTGGGAAATTTTGACCAAATAAATAACCCAAACCTGACACTTGAGATATGATATAAATCTTGGGAAATTTTAACCAAATACATAGCCCAAACCTTAAACCTAGTAGTGTGAAATCCATTGTTTGAAGTGTGGCTACTGAAGACAAATTTCTTAAATACTTTTA
>APFE030877549.1:0-22697 GCA_000404065.3 Pinus taeda
AAGTTCAGTATCGAATGCATAAATAGGAAAATTCTGAGGTTTATCTTTGCTGCTTACCATATAAGCCATTCTAGTCTTCCGATACAATCTCCTTTGTTCACAAAAAACAGGAATTGTGGCATAAGTAAGGTCCATCTGCATTGTGCCTTTAATTTTTGGTGCCTGTGATCTTGATAGTAACATCCCAAACTTTGGCGGAATATCAGCCACAACAATGTCCATAACAATCATCTTTTCTGGGACTTGTGTTAGACCAACAACAACATCTTTAATTAAACCAATACATTTAACTCTTTTTGAGTCAAAAGAAAATAAATCCTTATATGGTCTTGTTACCTATAACCCTAACCTTTCCATAATTACTTTGGGCATGAGATTATGAGAAGCCCCTAAATTCAACATAGCATTATGTAAAGTCATATCATGAATACTAATGCTTACATAGAAAAGAGGAAACTCTTCATTTTGATCATCTTCTAACCTTGCACCCAAATATATAGTAGGATTATCTTCTTAGGCATTTAAAATATCAGCAACTCCTAGTTGTGAATTCAACATCTCAACAATCTTTCTTCTATATTTATTTACCTTGAGAATCTCACTAAAAGGGATTGATATTTTAATCTTTGAAATTTCATTCTCAAGGTTGAAAACAGAAACAGATTTTTCAGCTTCTTTGATAAGAGGAAGTTGAGTGTCTTTCTTACCAAGCGGAGTGTCTTTCTTACCTTCAGTAATCTTTGGGGTATCATTTTTAGCTTCAGCAACCTTTGGAGCATCTTTCTTAGGCTGCGCTTTGTTTGCAATAATCGGCACATTTTTGTTTCTAAGATTTATTGCTTTTGCATTTCAAGGATGTCATGTTGATACCCCTTAAAATAATCTGAAGGTTCTTCTCCTTGATTTGCCAAATCTGACTCGCCATGCTTTTCTTTAGTCAAGAGAATTCCTGACATCTCTTCGTCAAGACAATGGATAGATTCTTTAGGAATTTCAGGATCATCTTCTTCATTAACCAAATTATGTTGAAAAGGAGGTCTCACTGGAGGATCAGGCTGTTGGTTTCTATTTTCTCTTAGTCTTTGTTGGTTTTGAGGTCTCTTGAATTGATGATTTCTAAATTGAGGTTCATGTTGCACAGGAGGAGCAGAAGTGTTTCCAAGAGCTAACCTATCCATCAACTTCTCCATGGTTTTCATCATTGAGTCCTATTTATCTTCAAAAGTTGAAGAGGAAGGTTCCTCTTCTTCTTTCAATTTAGTTTTTCCCATTTTTGACTTTTTAGCAGCTATCATGTTTACCTCTACCTTTACTACATCACTTTGCATTTCAGCGAGTGTAGGTGATTCTCTCTCTCTCATCAAGATAGAAAAGTCATAATCAAATGCTTTAGCATATCTCGTTTGTGCTAAGGCTTCCAGAGGTTTCAAATGAGCTAGAATTGAGTTAAAAATTTATTAAATATTTTTGAAAATTTTTGAACAATTTCATTAGGTGCCCTTCTAAGGATATTATATTCAGTAAGTCCTTGAACTGGATTAGTTCTGTGTCCCCATTTTCTTAGAAAATTATCTTCAAACTCAACCCAATTTTGAATGCTTCCCAATGTAAGAGCTTTAAACCATTTTCTAACTTCACCAATAAAGCTCTGTGCAAATAGTCTTAACTTCACATCTTCATCTACTGTTAGGGTCCCACCCTAACCCCCTTATTCATGTCATGGGATCACGTCATAGTCAAGAGTCAATAAAGCCCATATTAATATTTGTAAGTGGTTAACCCGCAAGTAATGAAGGGACCACAGTTAGTTACAAATGGGCGGTAGTATTAAATAAAGGGTAAATGGGCGGTAGTATTAGATAGATGGTATTAATAAAACCCACGGTATTGACCCGTGGTATTGCATGTATGAGTCATATATAAAGGATAGAGACTCCCTGCGAGGAGCATCATGTCTTGTTTTGTAATCGAGCTCTGCTTTATTGGAGGTTGCCCCCTCGAAGAGGCCTGTGAACATTTCTCTCCAAGTAATAAAATCATTGCTATTCTGTGTTCTGGGTATATTTTCTTCGCATATTCTGTGTTCTGGGTAGTTTTCTCGCATATTCTCTGTTCGGTATTGCTTTGCAGGGTAAGAAGCATAACAGTATGGGATGCTTGGGTCGTTAGTTGGTCATGTAAATTAAGCATGTAATTTGCAGAAATGTACTATAGGTTTGGAGAGGTTGCAGGTGTAGGCTCATTGTTTATGGCTCCGAAGGAAAAAGGTGAAGGAGAAGTGTAGAGTCCAAAGATTGTCTTACCTTGACACCCTTTTTGCCTATACTTCCTCCTTTGACCTATACCTATCACCTAAATAAATGAAATAGACATAAGGTTTTGTTAAGGTAATCACTTACATGTCCTCTTTTTCATATTTTGTCTATATACCTTATTGTTTTATTAAATTTTGCATTCAGCTACGGAATTGGCCTGATTCTGCAACTAATCCCTATTTCCGTAACTACCTCCATTGTTGACAGGGTTCGAGCGCACCAACTCAGCAAAAGAAGATATGTATGGATGAGGAATGATCCCCTTGTGGATTATTTCCTATTCTCTCGAGCCAATTCTTCAAGAAAATCACACTGTAATACGGTCAACCTCAAAGTCAACTACGAGATTGTATGTCGGAACAGAGTCTGAATTTCTCAAAATCTTATCAATTTTATTTTCTAAATAGAAAATTGATCATTCAGTGACATAGTTTGGTTTAATAAGGATCGTAATAAGGATATGTAGGCTTAAAACTCTCATACTGTTATTTGGAGAAATTTTATAAGAGCAATGGTCGCTGAAGCATGTCGCTATATGTAAATTTTGAAGAACATCCTGTTGAATTTGTTTGTGAGTAATAGGCTTGGTTCATATTTTCCATGCTATGTTGATTGAAGATTGTCAACTGTCTCATGGAGGGCCCCTACATCTAGTACAGGTCTTTGATCGATTGCAAATAGATTTCTTTGATTTCTTATAGTTAAATTATGGATGCTCTGTTTTGTGTTTTCAAATGCAGTATAATGCAATTCGCGATTAAACTGTTGTCTGCACAAACAATTTCCTTTGATTTATACCTAACATAATTATGTTATTTCATTTTCTTTTTACTTGGTACAGTTTGATCATCTCAGTTTATTTCTACCTAGTGTAATTCAACTGTCTCATTTCACAACTTAGTTATTTTCCAGTTTATTAGTTTTTAGTTCTTTTTTGATTGAAGTTGCATTAGTTAAAGAGTGACAACCTTTTTCTTGAAAATTAAATTTAGACATCATTCATTTTAAATTTGATAGAATAGATCTCTCTTGCACATAGTATTCTAGTTTGGTTGCAGCATAAAATTCAAGATAAAATCAAAAGAACAGTCTAACAGAGTAGATTTTAGGATCACTCTCCAAGCATCCACAAAATTTGATTCAATTGAGATTAATTTTTAGAATAACCAACTAACCAACTTTAAGAAAAATACTCTAATATAGTCAGTAATGCCATCTCCATATTAATTCTAAGTTTAGACCTTAACAATAACATAGATATCTTAATGGCATAAAATAAATTCTAGCACATACAATGCACTTGTGCTTCATCAGTATACTTGCCCTGGTCGATAATTTATGCTAAAAATTTAAGAACATTAAATTGGATAAACATTTTGGTGCTGTTGTGGGGGAAGTACAAATAGAAGTTGAAAAAAACAAAGAAAATTTATCAATTCAAAACATGATATGCGTAGGGATAGATACTCTAGACGTATATTTGTAGGATGAGGAAGAAGCTTAATTCCCACAAATCCACTCACTTCACCACAACTTCGAAATTCCACACCACCTAGTCAAACCAAAATTCTATTTGCAGGTCAACAAAGACTTCCAGAAGTCTCAAGATCAGAAATCCAATCCATAACTTCACCTACTTCATCTACTGAAGCTGTAATTGAATAAAATCCTACATCCCCAACTACAGGAGTAGTTTTTCTATCCTCCAATGGTGAACAAATTTTAGGAGAATAATTAGAAGTTCCTAGTGAAGAAGAGGAATAGGAAACTTATTTTGACCACCCATTGATAGAAGAATCAGAAGAATTAGGATAACATTACATTAATTCTGAGGAATCTATCATGGCTGAAAAAGGGGAAGGAGAGGTACACAATGTCAATGGTGATGGAAATAGGATTGGAGGAGATAGGAATAGAGGAGGAGGTGGAGATAGGAATAGAGGAGGGGGTAGAGGTAGAGGAAATCAAGATCCTTTTGGATTTCCTATTTTTGATGAAGATACAACCCTCACAATGAAAAATATTTCACCTTCTATTCTTCCTAATTTCCATGGAAAATAAATGAAGACCCAAAGACATTTCTCTTCGAATTTGAAGTATTATACAGATCATATGACTATCTGCATGATGCTCAAAAACTGAAATTGTTCCCTGCTACATTAAAGGATTCAACAATAAAGTGTTTCATGAGTTTAGGAATGAATTCCATAAGAACATGGGCACAAATGAAAGAGGCTTTCTTAGGAAAATATAGAGATTATTGTATGCCTAGTAACCTTAAAGATGAAGTCTTCAAAATGACACAAAAGGAAGATGAAAATCTTGAAGACTTAGTAGAGAGATTTGTCTACAATATTAAAAGAGAAAAAATGGATAATTTGGATGAGGAAACCTTGAAAGCCCTCTTCCTCAAAGCTATCAAAGATGAATGGATTGATCTCCTTAACTTAACAAGAAAAAGAGATATTTCTCAATTTCCATTTGCAGATATTTGTGATCTATATGTACATATCTCAAGTGATAAAGCACGAGTTGGAAAGAGTCCTAGAGACCCTCTCTTATCAAGAATTAATAAATCTGTAGTTGGGACAATCAACATGGAAGAATTAGGAAGCTTTCTTGATACCTTCAAGACAGATATTTTAGGGAGTCTAAGTGAAGAGATAGACACCCTTAAAATACAAAATAAGAAAAAATTTGAAAATGTTGCATTATCTATTTTCTATCCTAGATGTCGAAAGAAGCATGCCTTAAGAGAGTGTCCCTTAGATTCAAAAGCTATATAAATTGTGTCATATGTGCAGATAATCATAATACTAAGGAGTGTACTTCTTTACTAGGTCTCAAGGCTGTATTTAATTATGAATGAATACCAGAACAAGTAGACCCTCTTTACTTTATAGCCAAGAGACCGTGGAAAAACTCCCAACCAAATCAACCATAAGGCTTCAGACCACAACAATTTTCTCAGTCTTGACAAAATATTTGGAATCCATCTTGGAAGCCTTGGGCTCAGCCAGAATCACAATCTTGGAATCAAGGATGGAAAAACCCTTATGGGGCTTATGCTCAATATCAACAATATTCACCATCCTATTTTCCACCGCAATTCCTACCCCAATATAATCAAATTCCTCAAGCTAATCAATTACCTCAAGTCCAAGTTCAGAGTCAAAATCCACATCTCTCCCTACCATTTACAAAAAAACAAAATCAACTACCCACTCAACCACTTCCGAATCCTAATAATAAAATGGCACAACAACCTGTGTATAACTTTAAAGGGAAGAGTGTTACAAAGGAAACCACCTATTGTTATTCAAGAAGCAAGAATAAATATTCAAAAACATAAAAATAAATCTGAAGAAGGAGAGACCTCTCTCCTTCAAAAAGAGAATAATCAAACAAAAAATGTTCCAATAAATACTTCTAGTATAGAACAACCCTCGGTATCAATTAGACCACCTTTCCCTGAACGCTGAAAATTGATGAAGGAGTAGAGAAACAAATTACATTGCCTCGTTATAATATGTTGTATGAATTAAGAAATGTCTATATCAAAATTCCTTTATTACATGCCATAAAATAAATACCAATATTTGCAAAAACAATTAAGGAATTAAGTACTCAAAGATCAGGAAGAAAAATAAAAGACATAAAAAGAATTCAACTAGTCGCGAAAATTGCAGACATCATGATGGGGAAGACGACAATTCAAAAATATCTATATCCAGGAAGCCCCATTGTAAAAATTCACATCAATAGAATTGAAATATCAAAAACATTGATTGATTTAGGAGCAGCCATAAACATAATGAGTAAACAAGTTATGGATTCACTTAGGATTCCTAACCTTCAATACACACCAACACTATTACAATTAGCAGATAGGTCTTTGATTAAACCTAATGGTGTGTTGGAGAATGTTTGTGTATCCTTATATTCTTGGGAATATCCTGTTGATTTCATGGTCTTAACACCCAAGAATAATTTAGGAGGGCATCCATTAATTCTAGGAAAACCTTGGTTAGTTATAGCTGATGCTTTCATCGGTTGTAGATCAGGTGACACGTTTATCTCAGATGGAAATTCTACAAACAAATTTACGTTATACCCTCCTATAAGAACAACAGTAGAAACGGAGAATGAGGAATGGATAGATGATGAAGATGATATACAACCTGTTTTCACTATTGAACAAGTAAGAGAGGAAGACCAAATTTTAAATCTATTGGATAATAATGAATCTTCCTCACATTATGACCATAGTCGAAATGAATATCTCTCATCTAGACAAGTATGATTGCTTTCCATGGAAAATTTTGGGAATTCTTTAATAGAAATCTTTCTAGGTAAAACTTTGAATGTTAATGAAAACTTAGAAGGATTACAAAATAATCAACTGGTAGAAGTCTTACATAAACATTCTTCTGCTTTTGCATGGGAATACATTGATATGAGAGGAATTGATCCTAAAAAGTGCATACATCATATATACATTGAACAAAGTGCAAGACCAGTTAGACAACCACAACGAAGAATGAACCCAAATCTAAAAGAAATTGTTGAGGAATTGCAAAAGCTTCTAAATGTAAATTTCATCTATATGATATCAGATAGTCAGTGGGTCTCACGCCTAGTAATCGTTCTAATGACAAATGGAAAATGGAGAGTATGCATCGATTACACGGAATTGAATAAAGAAACATTAAAAGACCACTTTCCACTTCCTTTCATAGACCAAGTGTTAGACACATTAGCAGGGAAAACATATTTTTCATTTTTGGATAGTTTCAGTGGATATAACCAGATTCAAGTAGCACCTGAAGATCAAGATAAAACCACATTCACTTGCCCATGGGGAACTTATGCTTACCGAGTACTTCCCTTTGGATTATGCAATGCTCCGGCAACATTCCAAGGAGAAGTCCTAAGAATTTTCTCTGATCTTATTCATGATTGTGTGGAAGTGTACATGGATGATTTCACAATTTATGAAGATTCTTTTAATGAAGCACTTGAAAATTTAGAAAAAGTTTTAATACTATGTAAAGAAACAAATCTCTCGTTAAGTCATGAGAAATGTTTCATGATGTTTAACGAAGGGATTGTTTTAGGCCACCATATTTTAGGAGATTGAATTAAGGTGGACTCATCTAAAGTCGAGGTCATTTATAAGTTATCAGTGCCAAACTGTCAACAAGATGTTAGGAGTTTTCTTGGTTTTATTGGATATTATAGAAGTTTTATAGAAAACTTCACAAAAATTGCATCTCCACTCTTTAAACTACTTACCAAGGACTGTGAATTCAATTGGAATCTTGATTGTCAAGCTGCCTTTCAAAATTTGAAAAAGAGAGTTTCTAAAGCACCTATCCTAAAAGGTCCTAATTGGAAATTGCCTTTCAATATATCAACTGATGCTTCAAATACAACGTTGGGAGCTGTGTTAGGGAAAAAATACCTACTCCTTATGAAATATATTATACTAGTAAAAATTTGACTCCTACAGAGCTAAATTATATTGTAACTGAGAAGGAGTTTTTAGTTGTAGTTCATGCCATTAACAAATTCAGACATTATATAACTGGCTATGAAAATTTCATTCACACAGACCATTCTTCCATTAGATACGTAATGAATAAACCAATCACTAATGGAAGAATAACCAGATGGCTCTTATTGTTACAAGAATTCAACATCACCATTCTAGATAGACCCGGAAAACAGAACACAATTGCTGACGTTTTATCTAGAATTCATAATGATAATAATGATTAACCTATAGAGGATAAATTTCTTGATGAATATCTTTTTGCAGTATCTACTAAATCACCTTGGTATGCAGATATTGCTTATTATTTAGCTACGGGGAAAATGCCATTCCATTTGTCTCCTAGAGAAAAGAGGAGTATAGTTCACAATAGAACATCTTATTCATGGATAAACAAATAGTTATACAAAACAGGACCAGATCTCATCAGCAGAATATGTGTTTGAGAGGATGAGATACCAGAAATACTTAAAGCCTATCATGATGAACCATGTGGACAACATTTTTCTGACAAAAGAACTGCTTATAAAGTCTTACTTTTAGGATATTATTGGCCTTCCATTTTCAGGGATACCAAGGAATATGTTAAAATATGTGATAGTTGTCAGAGAATGGGCAAACCCACTCTTTCAAATGAAATTCCATTACAACCACAGGTACTCATTGAACCATTTGAAAAATGGGCACTAGATTTTGTTGGTCCAAACAACCCACCTTCAAAGAAAAAAATGTATATTTTGGTACATACTGATTATGTCACTAAATGGGTAGAGGCTAAAGCACTTCCTTTTGCTACTAAAAATGATGTAGTTTCATTTCTTTTTGAGGATATTTTCACTCATTTTGGTGTTCCAAGAGAAATTATAACAAATCAAGGAACACAATTTACATCCATATTAGTGCAGAAGCTTGTGGAGCAGTGCAAAATCAAACATTGAAAGTCCACTCCATACCATCCACAAGCCAATGGACAAGTTGAGTCTACAAATAAGGTGATTGAATCAATCCTTACCAAGACTGTACACTTACATAGGAAGGATTAGGCAGAAAAGCTTCCAGAAGCTTATTGGGCTTACAGGACTACATGGAGAAGTACTACAGGATATACTCCCTATGAACTTGTTTATGGGAAGCAGGTCTTACTTTTGATAGAGTTCCAGATCCAGACTTATAAAACAACAATTCAATTAGATCTTGACTTATCAGAAGCACAAAAGAAAAGAATGAGACAACTTAATGAGCTTGATGAATAAGACAAGAAGCCCTCAATAAGATCATCATATTTCAATGATAGATATCCAAATGGCATGATAAGTACATTAAAGAAAAGAAATTTCATTTAGGAGATTCGGCATTACTCTTTGATTCAAAGTTCAAGAATTTCCAAGGAAAATTCCAAACCCACTAGCTTGGGCCTTATGAAGTTGAAAATGTATTTGACAATGGTGTAGTTAGAATCAGGGCTATTGATGAAGAGAAAATTCCTCTTTTAGTGAATGGACATCAACTTAGACTTTATCAAAAGCCATTGACAAAAGAAGAATTTGTCAAAATTTTCCAAGATAATTAAGAATTGAAGATGGTTGAGAAGAATTCTTCTTCTTTTGCACCTTAGAAATTTTACAGTTCTATAAATACATCATATATATATATATATATATGAACATGAACAACACATGAAAACCAACATGTTGTTGGCATGCCTATACAAAAAGTTTGAAGTGAAACCCAACTCCTGTTGGCACCTTAAATTTTCTCCTTTCCAAAAATAAATTCCTTTTCCTAAAGTTTTTTTTCTTAGCTATAGAATTGGTAACTTTCTGTAGCTCAGACAAGTTTCTGCAGCTCTAATAAATATTTTGTAGATAACTTGACATGAACACTTGGTGATTCGAATTGAAGAATAATTGACAGTGCAAAGTACCTGCAGAAGATATCAAATGGAAAATAAGGTTAGCAAACTAGTTAAAGGTATGTGATACTTTAATTTTACAATGAGGATTAATATATTGCATATATGACCTAAGAGGACACAACATTACCAAAATAAAATGAAATCATTGCAAATTGTGGGTGATGGTCACTTGTCAAAATCATCATAATCCACCACTTAAACTCCCGTCTTGTCCTCATTCCAATTCTATCAAAGTAATCACTGAATCATTATTTTGAATGCGCTCTAATGGTTAGTTCATTCCCACAACCTTCATTATAATTCACTTGTTCTTCCATTTCTCCAAATTCACATAGCATCTCCATCTCTCAGCCACTGAACGAAACCCTACCAACACCATTTTTCCTGTCAACTCAATAGTCGTTGAGATGAAGCATCTTCCATAATGGGTGTTATTGTCCGAACCAAACCAGCAGGAAATAAGTTCTTAGAAGGATATCCTCAAACTAGGGAGCTATTATAGAAAGTACAGTGGTTACAATTTATAGAGAAATTCAACGGTTTCCACAGGGAGGTGACGAAGACTTTTGCACATTCTTTTGATGGAACGGAGGTTGCAATAGGAGACATCAAGTTCACCATAACGGAGTCCCTAATCGTAGAAGCTACTAAATCACCCAAAAATGGAGAAAAATGGTTCAAAAATAGAGGAATCAATGGGCAGGATTAGAAAGGCTTCCTAAAAAATCCAAACATGGACACCGCCATCTTAAAAAAAAACAGTATTCCTAGTACAACCCTTAAGAGTAAATGGAGGAATTTGCTCCTTGTACCTTAGAAATTTATTACTTGTGAAGGTCGGTTTGGATACATGTATTTCTCCCACATTAGGATAATGATGAATTTTCTTGAGGAACACCAAATGAATCTTCCTTACTTCCTCTTACATAGTCTTAAGAAAATGTCCATGAACGTTCAAAAGAAAATTCAATTCATAGACAATACCATGTACCATCATGGATTGATAAAGATCTTGATTGAGTTTCACCTTTAGAGTATAGGGGACCACTGGGAAATTTTTTTGCTAAGGAATCATTTTGAAGAAAGAGCCCCTGAACAACCTACAGGAGTAGAATCCTCAGGGGAAGGAAGAGAATAATGGAAACAATATAAGAACAAGAACCCCAATCTCAACAGGAATTATCAGAGGATGAACCACCCATAGTGGATATTTTGCAAAAAATGAAAAAAGGAAATCTTAGAAGAAAGAAAGCTAGAAAAAGAACATAGTATTTACCACAAACCAAGATCCTTACTCACGAAGAGAAGCCAAAAGCTAAAAAGAGGAAAGCACAGGGATTACCAACCTCAGGACTAAGGAGAAGTACCAGATTGAACACGATTCAACAAGCAGTCTCAGGAGCTGTCTAATATATCGATCATGAGGAGAAGGAGCCGACTGAAGACCTTGAAGGCTCTCCAGAAGGATCACCAAAACTATCACCAAGGGTGTCATCACCCCCTTTCAGTTCACCTCCATGAAGTCCAATGCATAGTCCAGGTGTTGATCCTGTTCAACAGGAAATTTATGACTACATAAAGTCATTAGAAAGGAAGGAAGCAAAAACTAAAGAATCAATCCAAAGTCCAGGAGAAGGAAGCAATCAGTTCAATGAGCCACAAGAACCTTCAGCATCTAATGTTTTAAAGCAAGAAATATTTGAGCTGGAGACATTGAATAGATATCTCAAAAATGAATATCAAACATTGAAAGCACAAAATGGGATTCAAATTGCAAAGAGTAACAACCTTATTCTTCACTTGCATTTATGGTACAAAAAGAACAAGAATTTGAAGAAAGAAAATAGGGCAATGCAAAGAGAAATTATTAACCTAAAATATAAAATCCTCATGAAGAAACCAAGAATGCCAATGGTTGCCAGAAAGAAGAAGAAAGTGAATCTTGAATGTGATAAACAGAAGGAACAAGAGAATGAAATTGGTGAATTGTATGAGGACATACAAAACCTCGAGTGTGGGGGAATGTAGAGTCCAAGGACTATCTTACCTTGACACACTTTTTTCCCATACTTCCTCCTTTTTCCTATACCTATCACCTAAATCAATGCAATAGAAATAAGTTTTTGCTAAGGTAAGCACTTATATGTCCTCTTTTTCATATTTTTTCTATATACCTTATTGTTTGATTAAAGTTTGCATTCAACTACAGAATTGGCATGATTCTGCAGCTAATCCATATTTCCGCAGCTACCTCCATTGTTGACAGGGTTCGAGTGCACCAGCTTAGCAAAAGAAGATATGGATGGATGAGGAATGATCCCCTTGTGGATTCTTTCCTATTCTCTCAAGCCAATTATTCAAGAAGATTGCACTGTAATACGATCAACCTCAAAGTCAATTGGAAGATTGTAGGCTGGAACAAAGTTTGAATCTCTCGAAATCTTATCGATTTGATTTTCCAAATAGCAAATCGATTATTCAACGATATAGTTTGGTTTAATAAGGATCGTAATAAGGATATGTACGCTTAAAACTCTCATACTGTTATTTGGAGAAATATTATAAGAGCAATGGTCGCTCTGTGTTTTGGTGCGCATCGCTATATGTAAATTTTGAAGAACATCTTGTTGAACTTGTTTGTGAGTAATAGACTTGGTTCATATTTTCCATGCTGCGTTGATTGAATATTTTCGACTATCTCATGGAGGGCCCCTACGTCCAATAAAGGTCTTTGATCAATTGCAAATAGATTTCTTTGATTTCTTAAAGTCAAATTATGGATACTCTGTTTTGTGTTTTGAAATGCAGTATAATGGAATTTGCAATTAAACTATTGTATGCATACGAAATTTCCTTTGCTTTCTACCTAGCATAATTTTGTTATTTCATTTTCTTTTTACCTGGTATAGTTTGATCACCTCATTTGCTTTCTACCTAGTGTAAGTCAGCTATCTCATTTCACAGCTTAGTTGTTTTCTAGTTTATCAGTTTTTAGTTCTTGTTTGAGTGAAGTTGCATTAGTTAAAAAGTGACAGACTTTTTCTTGGCAATTAAATTCAGGCATCATTCATTTTAAATTTGATAGAATAGATCTCTCTTGCACATAGTAATCTAGTTTGGTTGCATCATAAAATTCAAGATAAAATCAAAAGAACAATCTAACATAGTAGAGTTTAGAATCACTCTCCAACCATCCACAAAACTTGATTTAGTTGAGATTAATTTTTAGAATAACTAGCTAACAAACTTTAAGAACAATACTCTAATATAGTCAGTAATACCATCACCATATTAATTCTAAGTTTAGACCTTAACAATAACATAGATATCTTAACGACATAAAATAACTTATAGCACATACAGTGCACTTGTGCTTCATCAGTACACCTGCCCTCGTCAATAATTTATGTTGACAATTTAAGAACATTAAATTGGCTAAACAAGAAGGAAGGGTGACTTATCAAACACTTGTGGTGCAGACAATGGACAAAGAAGTTGCAGATTATTTTCATGCTTTTGGAGGACCAAAAGCTCCTTAGTGGGAGGATTGATCTAGGAGGCTCCAGATACATACAAAAGCCCAAGAGGACTAAGAAATGGTCAAAATTCAAAGTGGCCAGATTGCTCCCAAAACAACACTAGATCTAAGTGCTCGTCGCCCTGATTCCAACAGTGCGAATGATGCTAAAATCCAAGCTCCTATGGAGGCGATAGAGTGAGTCAAAGTTGCGGTCAAAGTTGGGCAGTGGGCCAGGTTTAAGTGTCCTACATTTGACTGGCACTGGGCTATGAAACCTAGCTCCTGAAAGTGGGAAAAATTGTTGTCTCTTTAAAATGCCCAATATCCCTTATTTTTGTTAAAACTAAAATTAACCATTATATATATATATTATATTATATATATAATATATATATAATATATAATAATATATATATATATATTACTATATATAATATCTATCATCTTCTCATCTATCATATATTATAATATAATTTAATTAAAAATATTATATATATATATATATAGATATATCATGAGGTGGCGGGCCATGACCCCTGCCACCCCCCCAAAAACCATATATTAAAAAAGAATTTAATTAAAAATAGGCTGACGAGCCATAACACCCTCCGACCCCAACCACCATGTAACGACACATATATAAACATTGAATGTTGGGTAGCCCACCTATGGTGGACTCGACCCAAACCCACTACCATTTCCCACTTGTCAAAACAATATCGAGGGTGGCGAGGTTCGAACCCACCCGGCCAGCTTGGCCAACTGGCCTCCTGGGCACCCTCACCTAATACAACGTTATGCCATAACTGCAACTGTTACACAAAACATAACGGCGACCATATCAAACCAACCAACCAAACCATATTAAAATGTAAAACAAAAACTGCATGCCGAGTTTGGGAGGGGCGAGATTTGATCCCCTGACCTATTTGCCTTCATTCTTTCCCCCAACCACTCCACCAAAGTTGGAACATTTGAAAACTCCATCACCCCTCTAATATAAAAAACTGAATTTGCAGAGTGCCAGATAGAGAGGCGCGCCATCATTTTGGCAACTTGGAGGTGGAACCGTGAGTGAATGAGGGATGGAACATGGAGGCAGAGCCATGACTGTGCAGAACCGTGACTGTGTGGAACCATGACTAGACGAGAATCTTGATGCAATAACCGAGGTGGAACCTTTATTGCCATGGATTTCGAGGCAAAATATTCCCTGATGCAGAGAGGGCTTTAAAAGATTCCCTAGGAGGTAAAAATTTCATTTATCGGAATGTAATCAAGTTTACAATCATTTTATTTTTTTATTTTTATTTTTATTTTTATTTTTTTCAGATTTTCACAGGGAACGCAATGGTGAGGTTGGATTCGCCTTTTAAGCAGTGGATTTTTAGATTCCCAACTGAGGAGAATCTTGAGGGAATCCTCTGGATTCCTTGGAGGCTGAAATTTCCCAGATCCAGAATGTAGCCAACTTTATACTCATTCTTATTAAAATTTCTCAAGGATCTCAATGGCAAGATAAGTTTTCTGATTTGAGTTTCAGATCTCTAGTCAACCCAGATGAGGGAATCTTTGGAGAATCACAAAGGAATCTAAAAGATTCCTACAGGCCCAAATTTTGCCGATGTTAGAATTTGACAAATGGATAGTCGATTTTATGCCTCTCGACGACATAAATTCATTTGTGCAGTCTAATTTTTCAGCTGAACCTTCTAACTTTCGGACATTTTCCAGATTCGAGTGACAATGTTAGATTTCAGAGCATGGACAGTCGATCTATGCCATTCGACGCCACAATTCTGATCGTGCATTCAGCTCCAGCAGCTGAATATTCTATTCTTCAACCAACATCAAAGTTGAGGTATATGAAGTGTTGTTGTCATGTACTTCTTTGATCATTAGTTGTGAGATATACTATATTGTTTCGATTCCTTCTTGATGTATGATGCAAAATCTTTGTGTCTATTTCATGTGAGATGTATTCATCATGGATTATTATATATGTTTTGATTGATATCCCTTTGTTTCCATGATGGTGGGATACTCATTGTCACCATGGGTGTTTTGGTTGAGATCCCTTTGATGTCATGATGGTGGGATACTCATTGTCACCATGTGTAAGATTATGTCATGCTGTTAGGAGGTCTATTGTGAGTGATAGTTCCTATAGCAGAACGTCTCGTGGAGAGACTTTTCCACTCATGTAGAGGGCAGATGTCCCTGTATGACAGAAAACATAGTCCATGTACATCTTCACCATTTCCATCACTCAATGAAGCGGCCAACACCATCTTGACACCGAGCCTGGAGACGTATTCGATAATGGACGAACTTTGTTACCAACGTCTCATGTCTATGATTTTTTTATTGTCATTATGTTTCCATTTTCTTAAGCATGCATATATGTTCATTTATGCTCTGTTAAAATGCAATTCTAACCACATCACGACAATAAACGATCTTGGTTAAATCTAGGAGTTGAGTAAACTCAGATCAATTATTTGATTAAATACAAGTATTCTTATGGAATAATAATTAATGTATGATATAAATGTATATATCTACGCTGTATACCCTAAAATTGCATCTACTTGGCTAAGACCTCATTTTCTTCAGACGTAAGGAAACTGGTTAATGGCCCAAGACTTAGGCTCATCTGGCATGAGTGAAAGCCTACCCCCTTATAGTCCACTAATAGGTTATTCTAGGTGGCGTGGTTTTCCTTGAATAATGGTGATTAGTCAACCTGCATTTACAAAATCAATCTTTCCTCATTGATAGTTTGACAACTGAATTATGATTAGTTTTCCCACTGTCCAAAAAAATGTATATATCTACATTGCACAAAAGTTTTGTTGCACACATGCAAAGTCTAGCATTAAAACCCTCTTACCATGTTTGTTGATGTGATGGATCTATACACTAAACTACCAGTTACGATTATAGTAAGTGTCAAGGAGATTGTTCCCAAACCATTGTACATTGTGTGAAAAGGGAGGTGTGATCATGGATGGAGTGGAAGAAATTCCCCAAAACTTGAGGGAGAGGACCCGCTAAGGAGTTTTGTACCCGAGACGGTCCCCAACGTCTTTTGGTGGTCATACTCCTTTGGAAATATTTACTAAAACAAAGTGAAAGTATTTAAAACTTGATGTCTTTCACTGATCAAATTAGAGTGGAAGATGAAGGAAGACATTAAGGCAATGAAGATGAGATTAAAATTGAAGAAATGCCCAAAGATGCGCATGGCTATGAGAATATCGAAAAGGCATGTCATTACAATAATTGTGAAGGGGTCCATTAGGTCAGTCCAAGTTGTTGTATAATCATCAACAGAGAGAGGAAATTCCACGAAACTCTGAGATGAAGGGTCCCGCTAAGTGTTCAGTCAGGGTCAGAATTTCAAACTAACACAACTTGTCAAATTTGTCATTTTTGATAATGCATAACCACCCACTTTGATTTTTCGGTGGCTTTAATCCACCATTGTATTAAATATTTATAAAATCTACAATCCAATTCAATTATATAATGTAACATAACTCTTAGATTTAAAAATCATGTCTGTCACATGTTGAGATATTTCTTAAATCTTTGAGTCTAGCACATGTTGAAATATTTATGAAATCTACAAACCAATTCAATTATATAATATAACATAACTGATAGGTTAAACAATCTTGTCTATCACATGTTAAAATATTTATGAAAACTACAATCTAATATAATTATATTATATATCTTTTTTATTTTTATAAAATCTAAAAAATATTCATAAAATCTACAATTATACTTATAATATAAAGTTGATACTATCCAGCCAAAAATACCAACAAAATGGAAGAGTGTCTCTGGTAATTTGGTTTCATTTCAGCCAAAGTTGTAAACCTCTTTCCACCTACCCACTTGTACTCGTGTACAAACAGACATCATGACTTGACGCACAAGTGACGACATCATCTACTGTGAATAGCACTCCTCACGACAACTGGGGTTACCTTCATCGAATCCATTTATCAGCATATGCCCAAAATCTATTTTTCTGACCAAAACTCATTTTCAGTTTTTTTTTTTTTAATAATAAATCTAAAATATTTTCAAAACTTCTTTACTGTGAATGTTTCCCAATTCCACAACTTGTTAGCAAAGAGAACGGAAAGGATTCCTCACACTGTAAAATATACCAATGCTTTAGCTTCCTTCATATGTCTGCAAAATAAAATTTTCCTTCTCTCAAATTTTAAAAAAATATTAGAAAATAAATAATTTTTAATATTTTTAAATTTTTAAAATATAAATCTAAATAAATAAAATGTAATATTGAAACTCTTTAAAATAAAATTAAAATCAGAATTTCTGAATAAGCGTTTAGAATTAAAAAAAATGATTTTAAATTTTTAAAAAAATAAAATATATCATAAAGAAATGATAGATATTTAATTTTTTTATTATAATACTTTTCCAAAGGGAAAATTGCTAAAAAAAAAGTTATTTCAATAAAATTTAAAAAATAAAGTTATATTTAAATAAATAAATAAGATTTTTTATTATTGAAAATAAAACTTTATCAAATGTTTTGGAACTATGGAGAACATTGACTTTATATAAACATAAAATTAAACAATACTCTTGGTAAAATAATTTCAATGAAAACAAATGAAAACAAAACCATGTTCAAATATAGCTAGCTCTTGCAGCTTAGTTTAAATATAGATAAATTAAAATAAGAAATAATAAAGACATAAATATTTCATCATTTGTATTAGTTTCTATTGTATTCTCTCTTCTTGCATGAGCTATGATAACACTTAACTCATGCATATGGAAAAATATTTTTAATGTTAGTGGAAATACATGTTTCGGCATAAAAATGTAAAATTGAGATATGTAAAATTGAGATATAACAGGAGCTTCAACATAATGAATACTCTCTGCAATTGCTATATATATGTAAGCCATGTACCAAGGGCTTGAATTGATATAATAGTTTGAAAATATACCTCATATTCTCTTTATTGTATCAATTAGTTAATCGATTTCAGATACCATTGTCTTTTATAGAAATGGTTATAGTTAGGAATCTTCCATTTATCATAAGGAACTTATTCATTTTTAAAGCATGTTGCCATAAAATCTCTTTATCTAGCACTTCTCATTTCATGAAACATTTTTTTTTTTTATTTTTTTTTTTTTTTTTTGTTTTTTTTTTTTTTAATTTTTTATATAACATGTTTAACTCATATAGATTTACATAACTTACCAAATAAATGTATTCTCTTTAATCATTAAATACTTAAAAGTTTAATTAAACATTTTGTAAGTTTCAATTTTATATTTAATTTTTAATCTTATTTTAAAATCAGATTTTAATTTATATTTATTTTTTTAAATCAATTTTTTTTTCCCTTATTTGATATAAAACAATATGATAATGACAAATGGGATCTAAATAAATTTAAAAAAGTATTTCGAATTTTCTACAATTTTAAAAATTATCATAAATATTTCAACAACAATATAATTTTGTTATTTTTTCAAAATGTATTAAAACCATTTAAAAAATATTTTGCTTTTGTTCATTATCTAAAAAGTATTCAAAATTTTTCATTAACATCATAGTTTTGTTGAGTTAAAAAATTAAAAATGTTAGTAGCATGACACATATTTTAAAATCTAGATTTAATTTTAATCCTACATTGGATATTATAAGAGAAAATATTTTTGATCTTCCATCTTTTTAGATTCATAAAAGTGACAACCATATTTATCAGAATATGTTTTGGGAATTAATTCATATTTTAACATGTTCAATTTCTTTTTTTTCCTCTTCACACTAATTAAGACAAGGAATTACTTTTGATTTTAGAAATTTAGGTTAATCTCATCATTATAATATCTTAGTTTTATTTTTCTTCATAATTCTTTATCAACCCACAATTTTTCATTAAATATTATGTCATCTTAGATTGAGCAAAAAGTGACTTTGAATAAAATGAAAAATAAATTTAAGAAACCTTTTCCTTTTCATAGTGTTTACCCATATATATAATATACATAATAATATCCATAGTTTTATAACAAAAAATTCTAGTTGTATAATAAAATAAAAAAATTTATTAAATTAATAATTTTTATATTGATTTTATTATTAATTAAAAAAATATTTTTTTATAATAAATAAAATAAAATTTATTAATAAAAATATTTTAAATATTAATTTTTTTTATTAATTAAAAAATAATTTTTTATATTTTTCCAACCTAATGGCTTAATAATAATTTACAAAAATTGTAAATAAGCCTTTTATAAATTTTATTTTATTTAATTAAAAATAAACTTAAAGCAGAACTATACCTCAACGATTAACAACATCTTTTAATTGTAATTCTTATATTTTTTTTTTTGGAAAGAGTTAATATGTAATGTAATTAATATTATTTATAAATGTCAGAGGGCATAGTTTCACTCTTATCAAATATTATGAATTTTAAATAATTCAAGTTATTTGTAACGATGATGCCAAAATTAAAGTTATTTGGAACAAAATTTCCATTATAACCTTGGACATTGATACTGTTTGTTTTTATGTTCAAGATAAGAGATATTTTTGGAACAAAATTCTCATTATAACTTTGGGACATTGATACTATTTGTTTTAAGGAGAATTCAAGGAGAATTCCACCTAGATAGCAAACCCACAACTAATAATCCTCTAAAGTTTAGTTTTTTCTTTTTCTTTTTTCTTTTGGTTGTAGTTCTATTAAATGCAAGGAGAGAATAACAATAAGGTTGAGATAATTTTCATTATTTTATTAATGGATTTTTTTTTGAAAAATTATAGTACATTAAAGTTGTAACTAAAATTAAATGATGGTGAAAACACACAATTAAATTAGTTATCACCATTCAACATTAATAACCTAGTGTGATTGTTGTAAAATTTCCTCTCCATCCATCTGTAATCTTCCATTCACATGCATGGATGATGGTGGTGATGAAAAGCTTGGATTCTATGAAACATTTATCAATTGCAATCTTTTTTTTTATTGTTTTTTACTTTAATCACGTATATAGTACAAATTAATAATAGAAATGACATATTTAACAATAATATATATTTTAATTTAACTATATTTAAATTAAGTTAGCGTTTCTAGAAGGCATCTTTACTTTTTGTTGAAAAAAATATAAATTTTCCATAAAAATTTATACAAACAATAGATTAAAATGAACAAATATGATACTAAAGCTTAAAGAAAAAACGATCCATAAATAGAGTTCGTGTTATGTTTAGAGATAATGCAATAATGAATTATCTTGATATTTTAATTGTAATTTTTATTAATAGAAAGTGGTATGTCTTTATTGTTTTTTATTCTAATTTAACTATATTTAAACTAAGCAAAAGTAGCTATTTTATATTCATTCTTCAAATATGAAAATTAATTCACAATTTTGGAAACTTAATCATTAAACTAAGCTACAAAAACACTAGCTATAAGACCTTGTTTTTTATTAAATTTTCAAAATCAAAATAAAATAATTTTTACATCCCACACAACCCATCTAATAAATCAACGTAAATAAACATATTTACTTAAAAATAACGACTTCGCTGCTAATGGCTCTTAGGATTGCAGGGTAAAGAATATCGTGCTCAGCTACTGATGTGGAGTCTCATCTCATGTGGTTAATGAAAACCTGGTATCAACCTCCCTCTATTAAGGCAATGAAGATAAGGATGAACATTAAATAAATGCCCAGCGATGCCGATGGCGACTAGGAAATCGAAAGTCATCAAAATAGTTGCGATGACTAGGTTGGTACTCGGGAGGTGTTATCAAAGTTGCCGTATGATGATTCATGGGGCCCACCTATATCCATCACGCAACGCAATATTTAATGTTACGATGGGTGATATAAAAGTTGTTCGATTCGGTCTCTATGCCACTCGATGTAATATTAAATGTTGCAACTTAGTTTTAAGTGATATTAAATGTTGCTTACACACTCAATTATTAGATTTGGTCTCAATACCAATGTGATATTAAATGTTGCTTATATATTAAGTTGTAAGATTTAGTCTTTATATTATTCAATTTAATATTAAATGTTACTTATACACTAAGTTATTTTTAGATTGGGTCTCTTTAATAGAGTCTATATCACTCAATTTAATATTAAATGTTATTTATACACTAAGTTATTAGATTAGATTTGGCCTGTTGCTTAATAGAGTGTATAAGGCTCGGTCAAAGTAGTCCATATTCATTTTGTTAAATAAAATTTAATGTTATGGTCGCTGATACATATATTATTGAATGGGAAACCATTTCAAATTCTACACCCTCTATATTATAAACCACAACACTAAATGTTCTATAGTATGATGTAGAAGGCTACCCACATTCAATGTTGCTACTATCCACCTTGATATACAGTGTTTAATATTGCGGTGTGGTGGAATGTGACTACTATCTCACACAAAGAGTCCATACTCCATAGACAAGCCTTATTTACTATGTTATCAATCTATAATTGTGTTGGGCAATATATGCTTCCCTTTAGATAGAAACAAGTACATTAATTAGCAGTAGACATACACTGCCCCTGAGCATTTATCGATCTATAACATAATAAATAAAGCTGGCCGATGTTGCCGTCATGGTGTCAAATTTGAGAATATAGAATTCCACAAAACTGGGATGTGAAGGGCTTACTAATGATGCATCATCTGTGTGGTTTAAACTTTAAAGTGTTTTTACATTCTTGTCGTAAGATGATCGACATGTCGAGGGAATTCCAATTGGTACACCGTAAGATGCACTGCTGGACGGTTTTTTGGTAGAAAAGATTAATCAGAGACATGGTCGTTTCCTCTCGGCATCCTTTTTTTTAAGTGTAATTTACATGGTTTTCAAATTTCCTAAAAAATTATAGAATTTTTGGCAAGATTTTATCAAAATTTTAAGAGAATTTTTATAAATTTAAATTATTAAAAATCTAGATTATCTGTCAAATTTCAACATTTTTTTGATAATATAAATCCATCTAAACATTCCTACCGTAAGGATTGGATTTTTTTTTTTTTTTAACGGATTATAAGTATCTTAAACCATCCGAGGAAATTTGAAAGCCGATTAAATGACGCGTTCTAAAATTGAGTGAAAGGTTGAGTGACTGATACAATGTGCTTATTAATTCAAGCGGGCCAACACAACAAAAGCACAACCCAGTTTGGTTGAGCCAAGTCATGTCGAGGCAAATTCCGCAAAAGACGAGTCACATGCTTCCTCCAAGTTCGTGTGTGCTTATTTTATTAAGTCAACATAAGTGGGTTGAATATTAAAATGGTTGGAAATATTTTTTTTGAATTTGTTACATTTAAAAATT
>APFE030877562.1:429-13592 GCA_000404065.3 Pinus taeda
TTACTTGTTTTGGTAGTTAATTATTTAATTCATTAGGTTATTATTATTAGTGTATCTAAATTATGATGTATTCTTGAGTCTAGTTTTATTTATTGATATTTTTATTTTTACCATTTAGTCATTTATTTTCAGCTATTTAAACTAATGGATATACGGATGGATTTTCTAGATATTTTAACGCAATAAATATATATATATATATAATCTCAAGAAATAAATTAAATTATTTTCCTCTTTTACTTTTCAAACTAACCCTTAAGATCAGTATTAATAATTAGTAGATTTAATAATTTTATAAACATATTAACATACCTTCAATAAATAATTCATATATATATTTAGTTAATAATTTAAATAAGAATAAAATATATATTTATTATGTAACTTAAATTATTCCTTCAAAAGAAATCATTCAAACAATAATTAATTAATAGTAATTTTTAAATAACCATTAGTATTATTTTATTAAACCTAATTAAATAAATAAATTACTTTTGATACTATTCACTCATTTATTAATTGTACCTAATTTCTCTTATTTCTAGAAATAGAATAATTAGATTAAATTTATTAATATAATTTTGGCCTGGGTCCTAGAGTCAAAAATAGCCGTTATGTAGCCGTTGGAGTCTCTGCTCAGTCTATTTAACATGCTAGGCCAAATATCTTTCTTCAACTTGTCCTGACGATGAACCACACTAGTTGGTTCGAAACGCGTCGACAAAGGTCTTTTTCATGTGATTTATGCCGAAGCTCTTCTTATAACTATGATGGATCACAGAAGCCTCAATTCTACAAGCATTCAATTGTTAGTTTTCTTTATGAGGATATTTTTACTCGTTTTTGTGTTCCAAGAGAAATTGTGACAGATCAGGGAGGTCAGTTTACATCCAAACTGGTAGAGAAGTTGATGGAAGAGTACAAATTCAAGCACAGAAAATCTACTCCTTACCATCCGCAAGCAAATGGTCAAGTGAAGTCTACAAACAAAGTTCTTGAAGGCATCATTACCAAGACTGTTCATCTACATAGAAGAGATTGGGCAGAAAGGCTTCTTGAAGCCTTATGGGCCTACAAAACTACATGGAGGAATACAACGGGACATTCTCCCTATGAACTTGTTTATGGAAAGAAGTTCTGCTCCCCAATGAGTTCCAAGTTAAAACTTTCAAGATGGCAGTTCAGTTGGGAATGAATCTATTAGAAGCCCAAAAGCATAGAAAGGAGCAGTTGAATGAACTAGATGAGATCAGATAAGAAGCAATCCTAAGAACTGATCTAGTTCAACATCAAAGAGCTAAGTGGCATGACAAATACATCAAGGAGAAAAAGTTTCAAGAAGGAGATTGGGCATTGCTATTTGATTCCAAGTTTAAAGATTTCAAAGGAAACTTTCAGACTCATTGGCTTGGTCCATATGAAATTGACAAAGTCTTTAGCAATGGAGCGGTAAGAATCAAAACCATTGATGAACATCAAACTCCTCTTATTGTGAATGGCCACAGATTAAATATCTATCATAAGCCACTCTCAAAGGAGGAATTTGTCAAAATATTTCAAGATAATTCTGCAATAAGGCTGGTGAAGAATAATTCTTCTTCTCCACCATCCTAGCCTTTGTTCTTTTCTGTTTAAAAAAAATAAAATAAAAATAAAAATAAATATTTTGTATAAGCCTGAAAACCAATCACTGATTGGAAGTATTATACAGAAAATACAAGGCGAAAATCAGAAACTTCTGACACCCTATTCTTTCCAAAAAAAAATTCTTTCCTCATTTTATTCATAGTTTCATGACATTTCACCTCATTTCACTTCATTTCATTTCATTTCATTTAATTTCATTTCATCATCTCATTCTGCCAATAAAATTCCTTTTATGACCAGTTTTCATATATCATCCACTCAGTCATCATTCATTTCCATCCATCTCCATTCAGTCATGTGTCACTGTGTCAGTTTCCGCAGCTGAATCCAGTTTCCACAGCTAAAAACTGATTCCGCAACCAGTTGTTAATTTCGTAGCTAACACTCTATTATTTAGCACTGACAGTCAGATGTTAGCCAAATAATAATGGAAACCAAATGCAGGTATGACAAAGGAAAATATGTTGAAGATATAAAGCACCTAAAGCACCAACAAGAACTAGCTAATCAAAGGTTAATGGATGAAAGTGGCAAAAATTCCAAGGTATGAGTAAGATTCATTTCAAATAGCATTTTAAAGCACATTCTATATAGTTATGAAACCACGACTCCATTATATGTAATGATTAGCATTGATAGCTTCCATAACCGCTCCACGACCTTTACATGATTCCTCCATTAACCTTGCATTAATTTTTAAACAGCCTCATGATCAGCCTCTGAATTTAACTTGTGTTTATTGGTATGTTGGCATTCCACCTGCCGAACCAGGTAATTATGAGGATGTCATCTATTTGATCACGACTCTTCCCCACCGCACAAATATGCAACCATTTTGAAAACATACTCACGCCTATTCGGCAGCCTTTTATTTCAGAAGCTGAGCTCACTCTATTCCCATACTATCCCATTTTCCATTTCTGCCCTGTTTACATCCCCATGAACTCATTCTCATTACCTGTTCTCTACTCTTTCATTTATGACTACTGGTTTTTCTCCATAAACCTTTTCCATTCCCCGCTAACACAGTCGTTTCACCTCCGTTAATACATTACTCACGCAGACGTATTTAAAAAAAGGGGGAAGGAATGGGTCTTTTGTTAAGAGCAGAACTAGAAGGGCCCAAATTCATGGAGGGGTATCTGCGATTGAAAAGCATACTAAGGAAGGCACGGTGGCTACAATTCATTCAGAAATTTAGAGGTTACAATAAAGAAGTTACGAAGACTTTTTCGAGGTCTTTTAATGGCATGGAAGTTGAGGTTGGAGACCTTAAATTTTCTGTCACAGATGCATCTATAGTAGCTGCAAAAGAACTCCCACAGGAGGGGGAACGGTGGTTCAAAAACAAAAGCTTGATGAGAGGGCCTGGAGGGTTATCGTACGCAATCCAGGTATGGATATAACCATTTTCAAACGTGGAATCCCTGTCTCTACTTTAGAAGAAAAGTGGGCAAATATATTATTGATAATCCAGAAGTTTATTACATGTGAAGGAATATTTGGGTCCATGTATATGTACCACACCCGATTGCTGATGAATTTTCTGGAAAATCAAACCATTAATTTGCCTTACTTTTTATTGAATAACCTGGAAAAGATATCCATAACTGTGCAAAAGAATCTGGAGGACATAGAACCCCACCTGTACCATCATGGCCTTGTGAAATTTTTGATTGAAAAACAGTTGAAGGAAAAGAATGACACCTAGGAACAATTTTTGGTTAGAAAATTCTTTCAAGATCCACCTGAAACACCCGAGAGCAGCTCAGCAAGGAAAAGTAGGAGAAAGAAAACAAGTGTTAGAATTTAGGACACTCCTACTAACATAGCTAAAGAAACTAATAATGAAGAGAAGTTGTCTGAAAGTAGGAAGGAAAGAACTGAGGATAGGAAACAAAGAAAATTAAAGGGGAAAAGAAATATTGAAGTTGTACATCAAACCCCAGAACCTTCCTCAGAAGAGGATCACCAAACACTTTCTGAAAGACTAGCTTACCTTCAGGAACAATCAGCTGCAGCAAAGAGGAAAGGGAAAGAAAAACAGAGTGTGGAGAAAGAAGACACTAGCTCACAAAATTTAAGGAGGAGCTCCAGACTTAAAGGAAAATTGAGGAAAGTACAAACTAAAGGGCCCCACTTCATTGATTTAGGAGGGGAAACACTGGAACAACCTCCAGTAATCCCTCCTAGCCATAACCCACACCATACTCCTATTCCTCAACCAAATTTTGAGATCAGTCCTTCTCAGCCAGATTTTGACATTAGTCCTTCTCAGCCAGATTTTGACATTAGTCCTTCTCAGCCAGATTTTGGGGACAACCTAAGAAAGACTACACCTGAGATAGATCCAATCCAGCAAGAAATGTTTGACTATATTGAGTCGTTGGAGAAGACTGCCACAAATCAAGGTACTTCATCTGCCCAGCCTAATACAGCCCAGGAAGCTCTATCCAATCACTAAAACAGGAAGTTTTTGAGTTGGAGGTCCTAAATAGACACATCAAAAAAAGAAAATGAAACATTGAAAGAACATAGCAGATTGGATAAGATTATTCATGACAACACCATGTTGCATCTTGGGCTGTGGCAGAAGAAGACTAGGAAATTGAAGAAAAAGAGCAGCAGGTTGAGCATAGATCTTATCAACCTCAAACTCAGGTGCTTAATGAGAAAGCCTAGGATGACAGTCGTACCAAGAAAGAAGAGAAGAAGGCTGGATGTGTTAGCAGAGGTCTCAAAACACATGAACTGAAAGGAGGATGGTCAAAGTTTTGGTTGCATGGGGACATGCAACACCTTCGCAGTGGGGGTATGTTGAGCTTTGAAACTACATCTCCCCTACACATTTTCCTAGACCTTTTCCCCCCACCAGTACCTCATAAGCTATCAAGGGTCATTGCATATTGATTCTAAAAGAGCATTTAAGTGGTTTTCTAACTATGTTTTTGTGTTTGCTATTTGAACTAGATTTTTCTCATTAGTTGTGGAATGCAGCCACTTTCTGTAGCTGATTCAACTTTCCGCAGCTGTTTTTGTTTATCTCTAGGTTACAGGTGTCATCGAGAAAAACAAGGCACCTGGGCAGTTCAGGAATGATCTGGACATGGATCAAGTCCTATTGGTTTAGCTGGATTCATAAAGGAAAGCTGTGGTCAAACGGTGGTCAAACGAAGGAGTCCTATGGCAGCAGGTCTCTTTTTTTCAACACGTGAAGGGTCCGAGGCCATTCCTAGATCCCTGGGTTCATTTTGATAGCTGTAGACTGCCTCCATGACACAAATCCAATAGCCATATTTTGATAGATTGAATGATCTCAGCAACCATCATGCTAAAATCACAGATGCTGTCTTTTTATGTGTCCTCTGTTGAAGGTGTTTCATAAGAAAACAGTTATGTAATTTTTCCTATAAATAACGCGTTTGCAAACGCATAGACTAGTTAGAATTTTTCTTGTCATTTTGCTGTTATTCATTGTACTGTGCCGTGAACTGGTCCTGCTGTTGTAACGAGAGGAGTCTTCCTCTGTTTTTCAATATAACAAGACTCTGTTTTATATGACTATGTGAGCGTAACTCCAGACTGATAGCGTGATTGACCAAGGCCGTGCAGAGGGCCCCTACACGCTGAGGTTTTGTTTTCTTTATTACTGTAAATTTTTTATGTATTGTTTCCTTATTTCCATTGTACATATTTCATAATTTTTTCACCTGTGTATATTTCATAAGATAGATATGATGTTAACATTACAGTCCTGTACATGATTTTTCAAGCATTGTATATTGTTGCTAACATTGATCAGTGCGTGTTTCAGGATCCTGAGCATTTTCATATAATTTTTATGATAGCTAGTGACATGAGATTAGCCTCTCTGTTGACTTTCCTTTTCTTAGCTTTTCAATTTCAGTTATGCTTTGATTTCAGTTTTACAGTTAGTTTAGATATCAAATTCCTCGTATCATTGATGTTATCTCCAGAGCCATAGCTTAGACTACTTGGAAAGCTATCGGACTATGAATGATGTGATTTGATTTTAGCCTTATTTTTCTACAATTAGATATCAAATTCCTCATATCATTAAAGTTATCTCCAGAGCCATAGCTTAGACTACTTGGCGAGCTATCAGACTATGAATGATGTGATTTGATTTTAGCTTTATTTTTCTGCAATTAGATATCAAATTCCTCATATCATTGATGTTATCTCCAGAGCCATAGCTTAGACTACTTGGTGAGCTATCGGACTATGAATGAAGTGAATTGATTTTACTTTTATTAGTTTGCAGTTTTTGATTTGTTTGAGTGCAATAGCTTAACTCATTTTTCTTTCTGTATTTAGATAAGCAACAGAGATATTGATTTCATGATCAGCAGTTCATTATTTGTTTGATTTGAATAACAACGCATTTCCATTCTTGTTCAAAGTATTAATTTCATCACTAGTATGTTTTAAGACCTTTCGAAGTGTTAAGTTCAGGAAATCATTATAGAGGACATAATTGCCTTAAGATATATACCCAAACTTACCTTCTAAAGCATTATTAAAACTTATAAATAGGATTATCATTTGCATTAGGAGACAAACCAAGATAAAACCCCCAAAAACAAGATAAAATTGATAAAAAACTAAGAAAGAGGCTGCCTTGCACATATAGTGCACCACACTCCATCAGTTTATGACTCCCGGATTGATAATTAATGTAGCAATTTAGGACACACTAAATTGTCTAGACAAGTATTACCTCTGGAGATGGAGGGGGGACTTTTTTTTGGCAGAACAACTTTTGATTTATTGTGCTAATAAAGAAGACTGTTTGGTCGAGAAAGATCCTTTTCCATATTTATTTTCCTTTTCTTTCATGTGTTTAGAATCAAGGTGTTGTCACTGGCATAAATATAGATATGTTTTGTTTTTGTGCATATTAATAACAGACAGATCGTGACTAGTCTTGGTTATTCAAATATACTTTGTTACCATGGCTAATTCATGAGTGGTTGCTGATTCAAAACCTTGTTAAACATCAGTTGCAAGTTTCATTTGTATGGAAAGGAATGTGTATTCTTGTATGAGTGATTAGATTACAATTAAGATTTAATATAGCCTTGTTCATCTGTGAACCAGTAATTGATTCATTTGGACTTGCAATCCATATATGATGTTTAATCTCTTTTTTTATGCTCCTGCAGGATAGATTAGAATAGTGTAGTTAGAATTAGCGTAGATAGGATTTGATACATATAGGTTAGTTGTTCCTTTTGTTGACTTAATTGAAGTCTTCCTCCAAGAAGCAATCTTTCAACACCTATAACAGTTTACAAGATCCTTTAAAACCCATTGGAACTAGCCACTCCAAACGAAAGGAGATCTAATTGGGGTTTGTGATTGGGTTAATTCCCCTTGTTGGCATAGTGAACATTCATCGCATCAATAAATTGGCGCTAGAATGAGGGCATGAACCTCCATCCACAACTTTTTATGATTTCATCTATAAATTTTGCGCATGGATTCAAAAAGATTAATGTATGGATTGTAAAGGTCGAAAATATCATTCCGCTCATTTGGAAGAGCCTCATTTCGAAGAAGCGGAGATCCCTCTAAGTCCCATGTTTGGGTCACCCAAAGAAGAGAAAATGTGGGAGTATCCTATCACTCAGGAACAACCAATCAAAGTACTTACTCGGGCTTACGCTCGTTCCCTCTCTCAGCTCCCCATTTTTCACTCTTTACCTCTAACAACTAAAAGAAAGCCAAGGATTTGTCCCATAAACTAAGAGACATCTGTAGCCCCTTCTCTTGAAGATATTGTGCTAGAGTCCTTGCAAAGTATTGACACTCCTTGGGAAGAGATCCTTGAGGATCCACTCTATGAAGGTAATCCCTGGCCCGATTTGGGAAATCCTAATAAAGAACGCCTCGAAGAAACCTTCAACCAAAACCTCCCTATCCATAATATGGCTAATGTTCCTCCTCTTGGTGGGAATCAACTTCTACCGCCTCTTCTAGGTTGGAATCAACCCCCACCTCCTCCAGGAGCACTCCCTCCTTGGCTCGCTCAGGATGTCATAGCGGTACCTGGGCAGCAGCATGCCTTACCCAAGAATGCAGAAAGAGTATTGCCTAAAGTCGACCCTGAGTGGGGAGGCACTGATAATAACCATATTCACTCTTTCTTCCTAGCCGTGCACATGTTGGGGGTAGCCGATGAAGATGTAGTATGTCACTTATTCCATTTTACTCTCATTGGTGTGGCCTCCACATGGTACTTTAGCTTGAGAATAGTCAATCACCTCATTGGATGCCTTTCAGTAGGCCTTCTTAGACATGTTTGGCGATGACAAAACACCTGTGGCCTTAGTTTTATAACTATCCTGTTTAAAAATGCAAGCCAACGAAAAGGTCAAGGATTTTAACATCCAGTTCAGCACTTTGCTCAAAAAAATCCCGGCTAACATTAGACCTACTGATGAGGTGCTCATGGAATTCTACATCACTACTCTCCCTGTCCCTACTGCGATGTGGGTTAAGAGGAGTAATGCACAAACCTTACAAGGTGCTATCGATGAAGCAATAAAGGTCAAGAATGAAATGATCAGTCTCACAGCATGTCATCATACAATTGAAGAAAAGAAAGGCTCTCAATCATCCAAGAAGAATAATGGGAGTGATAACGAAGTGGTTGAGATCAAAGAAAAAGATTCCATAGATGTGGAAGGTTTGCATCGGATCATTAAGAAATTGACGAACAATCATCGATATGAAAAGGAATTCTGGAGAGAGTACAAGTGGGAATGGAGGAGATTATTACAACAGAAAACCCTTCAAACATTTCTATCATAAGAAGACAGAAGGTGGTCATGATCAACTTGCGTTGCATGCTCCACCCGACAAAGGGAATTTAAATATGGAAGAGCTAGCTCTTATCGGATCGCTCCTTACCAAAGAAGAAACTGAAGCGGAGCTGGAGCCAGAACAAGAAAATGAGGAAGAATACCAAGTAGAAGAGCCCTTGGACGAGGAATGTCAAATCAATGTGCTGTGGGATTTCTATACAAATGAGAACGATGACGACGAAGGAGATAGTATGGCAGAAATCCACACACGAAGTAAAGGGCCACTTTTGGGCATGAGGAAGCCTGTAGACCAGGAAAAGAAAGATGTTCGCCCTTTGAAGGCATCCATTCCCAAAGTTCTTGTTGAGAAGGGTAGACCTAATGGTGATTCCAAGAGTACTCCAATTGTGAATAGTCCATAGAAAGATAATACATCTCCGAATGCAACGAAGGCGACTCAAAATGGTAAACTCCCACCTAAGAATGGCAAAACATGCATGTTTACTCTGCCCTACCCTGTTTATAACATTGATTACAACATTGGATGATCTTAAGAAATCTCGAGCTAATATCACATACTTCGATCTGTTAAAGTTAACGAAGCAAAGAGATCTCCTCTTCAAAGCTATGAATGAACGAAATTGCAAATTGGCATCCAAACCTGTTAGTGCCCCTAGTATAGCCCAAATGCCATCAACCATGGAAGCCACTCTGTCAAAAATGAATCGAACCCCCCAAGATGTCAGTGCAGCCATGATAGGAAGGAAATCAAAATCAATGACCTCACCTTTCCTTATCATATTTGAAATCTTCAACATGAACATATACAATTGCCTGGTAGATTCTGGTGCCTCGTCCACTGTTATGCCTTACGGTGTTGCTAAAAGACTGCATGCAATGCCCGTGAAAACTGGAACTCGAATTATGCAACTAGACAGAACAAATGTGAAAGTAATTGGAGAATTGAAAGATATGCTGATTAAGATGGCTGCCAAACCACAATACACACAAGTCATTGACATAGTGGTAGTCGACATACCCGAGGCATATGGAATGCTGCTTAGTAGGGACTGGTTAGAAAATCTGAATGGGTATTTCTCAACTGATTGGTCCCATCTCTTGTTGCCTTAGAAGGGAAAAGGTGATATGCTGAGATTTGATCAAGAAAGATACATGAACTCCGTAGTGACAGAACTAAACTACCCCAATGAACATGTAATGTTTACCGACTCTATCCTTGGGAATTATAGTTTCGACGTTTGTGCCACGAAAACTCATTTTGGTGAATTCCATGCAGAGACAGTTGAAGAAACTGCAATAAACACATGGTTGGAAGCTCTCCCCATAGTCCGGCTGATGAGCTACCTTGTAATATGGTAGATGATAGGGCCAATTTCGTAGAAGGTAGTTCATTTGATATAACATCAAATTCTATGTTTTGGACACTCTACTTTGATGGCTCTAACCACCTAGAAGGTGCAGGTGCTGGGAGCATTCTCATTGACCTGCAAGGGAACCAAAATTTGATGGCCGGCCATGTTACATTGAAAATTGTCACCTTGACTATCTGCAGTCTATGTGGCCTCATCAATAGCCACATTGTCCTCTTTGTCAAGCCCCATACCTCTGCTCTTCATGTCAAAACTTCAAAACTTTTGGCAACTCACAGATAATTGTGGACCAGGTAAGGAAAAGGATACATTGCAATTCACCACACCTAGTAAGATACGAACATGAGGTATGGAGCTTAATTGACAGTTTTGATTCTTTTAATATCATACACATACCTCGATGGCAAAACCAAGATGCTGATCTGATGGCTGGTATGGTTGCAAAACGTTTTCCTAATCTTAGATTAAACAAGAATAAATATTATGTTGAATTGATTTTCAGACCATCCGTACCTGATAACATCTCAAATTGGCATGTATTCAAAGGTGACGAGAAAATCCTTGAGTTAATGCATTTCGAGAAGACATTCAAAAATGCACTCATCAATGAAAAAGATCATGACAGGCCTGTGAATGAGAGTGAAGATGAGGTAATATCTTTCATTGAGAAATTTATTATCAACAGGGTTGGCATCCGTGACGCTCTCATATTTGATAATTCTTCTTATTTTCCATCACTAAGATTGACTGAATTTGCTATCGATAAATCAATTTGCATAAGGTATGCATCAAACTATTACCCCCAGGGAAATGGAGTTGCAAAGTCCTCAAATAAAAACCTCATCCACATAATTTGTAAATCTGTCGCTGACAACCAGAGGAACTGGCACAACGCTCTAACAAACACCCTCTGGGCTGATAGGGTCACCCCAAAAGTAGCATTAGGAAACTCCCCATACTTCCTCGTCTATGTACAGGAAGCCATCTTGCCTCCTAACGTTACCCTTCCCGCTTTATAGCTCTCCCAAGCTTCGAGAGGTACCCCTTCAGCCTTACTTCAAAAAAGGATCAACCAACTGGTGTCATTGGAGGAATTGAGAGACAAAGCCAGAAATAAATTTAGAAATCACCAAATGATTGTGAAGAGATGATTTGATCACCATCTAGTAGGAGATAAAGATTAACAAGTACGAGAGCTAGTCTGGAAATGGGACAAGTTGAGTGAGCCAAACGGTAAGCACAAGAAATTCCAACACTTATGGTTGGGCCCGTTCCAAGTTGAAGAAAAAATCGGTCAGGGAACTTACAGATTGAAAACTTTATAGGGAGAAACTGAAAACTCCCTGTTAATGGCCAACATCTTAAGAGATACTTCCAGTAGCCACCACATGGTGGTTACCTCCTGAGTAGGTTAGGATTCATTTTATTTTGCTATTAGCTTAGTTACATTTTCGTCCTGTCCTTTCCTGTTTTACGCAAAGTTTATTTTCATTTTGAATTTCAGTCCTTTTCAGCAAATTTATTTCGGTCCTTCAGTCTCGTTTTCACCTTTATAAGTATCTTCAGATTGCCCTCATTCCCCACCTTCAACTTTTTGCCTCCCTTAGTAACCTGCTGATGAGCCTGCCAATCCTAAATTCATCGTTACCTTGTAAATCAAGCAAACTTTCAATGAGCCTATGAGAACTAGAAAATCAGTGGTGAAATTCAAATCAGATCCACTCATTGGCATCTGTTGGGAACTGGGTAGGATCTGTTGATAACCTGGATACCAGAGCATGTAGGGGCATCTTTATAAAATGAAAAATGTGTAAACCATAGCTGGACTGGCATGGCGGAACGCTGCATTTTTAAAATCCCATCCAGATCTAGCCTATACTTGTCTATAAGGTTTATAGCCATTCTCCATTGGTTTTGTCCACCACACTAAAATTTCCAATATCTGTCATCTATAAGTAAACCTCCTCTCATGGGATAAGCTCGTTGTCATATATCCTGTGGCAAATTTAATTGTGCTCTAGTCCTTGTGCCTAAAACTGGAAGGACTTATGTAAAAGAAAATGAAATGTTGAGTCCTTATGCCAATCTAGAAGGACAGGTTGTTTGGGAAGATGGTTAGAGTAGGGATTTTTGTTGGACTCAGAATACCGGTTGACACAGCAAGCCCAAACTTGCTTAAGCGGTTTAATAATATGGCATGATCCATGACTGCGCCCCATTCAATCACATGAAAGTATAGCACAAAAATTCTTACATAAAGTGCAAATAAACATATCTACATCAAGTTTGATGAGTGATAAAGAGATGAGGTACACTCCTAAACAGGTATTGACAGACCGGTGGTGGCCCTGAAAGGAATTTGAAAGTAGAAAATAGGTAAAGGAAGGTCAATAAATCCCATAATACGACCATTGGAGAATGCATGTCAAAACTCTATCAGTAAGTAGAAGCTATTTGTCTTTATACAACCTAAAGCTATTAAATGCTGAAGAGGAACCCATGCCTATCTGTATATACAGTTTGCATTTCAAGTTTATCTTAACACCCTGATGTTCTACTGATCTAGAGTTTATTTAGTAATAGAGATAACTGGTTCGCCCAGCAATTCGCCATTTGTTGTGGCCATAACCACCACCCTATTAAAACCTTCTCTCGCAACAAATTTGAATGGGTTCCCTAGAAGTTTGATCTTTCATTTCTCCAAATGATAACTCTCCGAATGATATTCTTTTATCCCAAGGATTTCAACTTTGTGTCGAGTCAAATCTTCAATTCTTAATGGTTAAGACCCCTTGAATAGATCTCTGCATCATGATTCATTTATAACCCAGTCTAGCCCTTCATTCATGTTTTGTCATCGAGACTTTTCTCAATCCTCATAAACATTCATGGTACTCTATGCCCGCACATATAATCACCCCAACTCTTTACCATGGGTGTTGCAGACTCAACCCTCATAAACCTTCTATCGTGCCCTTATCTCCATATCAATGATTTGATAATAGAAATACTCTGCGAGCATCCTTAACTTACCTTTTCTGTGCTTTTTTGGTCTTTATACATCTCCCTATGCCTGCCTTTATCGCTATCGCAATATCACAATTTCCGCGGTCACGCTATGCATTCCCCTCTTGCATATGATATGTGATGACCTTCCCGACCCCGTCTACAATTAATCACATCTGTATCCTATCAGGTCTGCCATTACATTGCTTATTGCAGTCGCTTGCCTGCCTCCATCGCATATGGAAATCGCGCTTCATTGAAACCCAAGGTCCATTCGCTCGCCATTGAA